>JARYHS010011408.1:134290807-134345810 GCA_031002005.1 Vandiemenella viatica | reverse complement strand
GCTCATTTTACTTTGAGTGTAATTTCAAATCTCACCTATACTTTAAATGTTTTACTTCCCACCTGTATGACGTAAAGCCAAAATATTCGTGAATTAATTTCTCGTTAACTGCTATTTGGCTTGAAAGGAGATAAACTTTTTTTTTTTACTGTCTTCTAGTATTTATCTCTCTCTTATAAAATCATTATTTATTTATTCTTATAATTTGTGTCTTTTATGAGTAGTGTTTGGATCTTTGTGACCACGAAAATTGAGAAAATATGCATGTAAATATGACCTGAAAAATTTGTAAATATGACCTATAAATAACAAAATATGACAAAATATTTGAATATACTGTACATAAAAAAAAGACTCAATTATATTTTATCTAGTAGTTTCATAGTGTTGTCGAAATGGTCTGCAATTGTAGAGTGATTTACTGATTCAAGAACTTCACAGTTTAGGAAAAATATATCACCTGGTCTGTCAGCAAACAGGGTTTCAACAATAACATTTACAACATATCTTCCATAAGCAGCAGTACTTTCATTCATTGATAACAAAATCTTATTGTTGCCTAGTTCTGATTGTCTGCAATACATTTTCATAGCAAGATGGTAGTTAATTCTTCGTCAATGTTGATTAGATCGGAAACATCTGTCTCTTGTATTTCTCCAAGAAGGTTTTGAAATATAGATTGTTCACTTCATTAAGTGGGATGTTGGTAGATACCATCATTCTCAGATTTTCTAGAAAAAATTGAAAATTTGGAAATGACAAAGCTGTAAATGTATCAAAAAGTAGTCACTGTCTGCTAGCTGAATGCTGTGATACATTGTTCTTGTGTCTTGCTGTATCGCAATGCATATGCACATGAAATCACTTTGTTGGAGTCTCTTTAATTTCACATTATTTACAGAAAAGAACTCGTTTGTCTGTATGAAAATATTCCTCTCAAAATTCCTTTAAATGACTCTGTAACTTTGCCCTTTCAGAAAATTTTGTTTTCTGCATGGTGGTACTCACTGATCCACAGCAGACTTAACACTGACTGAGGATTATTTTCAAAAGTACTGGCGACAATGAGGCATTGGTTGATACAGGCATGCTGCTGCATTGTCGAGATTAAAAGGCCAATGGAACATTAATGATTAGAGAGTGACAATAAGGTATAATTTTAATTCTTGACTCTTACCAATTCAATTACAATTTTGTTTTTTCCTCCAGTGTATAATAGAGGTGTACTTATATGAATAACTATCTTAATTTCTTCTCATCTATAACTTCTAGTGAATTCCCAGTATTATTAAAAATTACCAGATTTTTCCTCAAAATACAACCATATGACCATAAATATTATCAAAATAAGACCAAAACTAGCAAAATGGCCTGAATATACATTTATATGCTACATATAACACATTAAAATATAATTAGAAACATTCAATCAGTGTTTAGTTCAGCATTGCGGCTTGAAAAGAAGGCAGGGAAAAAAATATGACTTCTCATAAAGATCCGAACTCTATTTATGAGTTATTGGATTAATGATGTGGCCCTACAAGGAAGCTACAATTTTGAAAGTTATAATTCCACTTATACCCCTTAAATTTGGCATTTATCTACAAACCAAAATTATATTCTTGTTCTATGAATTTTGTCTCTTTCATCTGAACCTACTTTTAACTTTGTAGCTTTATTTTTGGCAAAAACTTTATTAAACAAAAAAAAAACCTATTTCTATTTGACTATGGGGTCAATTTTTGATCAGAATATTGACAATATGCTGCTGTAGTATAATTAAAGTTATCTTTAAAACTGAGTGCTAATCTTTCAATGAACATAATTTTCCTCCTTGTTGATAAACATGGTGCAAAACCCTTTGAAATTACTATATCTCTAAATAAGTTTTTTTTAGGCCGTGTAATCTGTACGTCAATCTGAAATAATTTTAAACCCTATCAGTGGAAATGAATGCAATGAAAAGGAATGACTTTAAAATTTTAACCCTCAAATTTTTACATTTATTTATGACATCAGTTTATTTTCAAGTTGAAAAGTGCTTTATTATTAAGAAAATGCTTATGAAACTTATTTACTGTACCAGAAGTTATGGCATCAACCTCCTCAGTTGGTTTTAGAAAGATATACACTTATATTACAACATCTTGTGAAACATTGACCCTACTTCAACTATCCTGAAGAACTGCAACTTAAATCATAAAAATGTGATGTAATGCACATTGCAGACAAAATTTAAGAAAGTATTTCATTACTTGAATAATTTATTCTGCAAAATATTTGCTTTATCACTACATGCATAACATAATGTGGAGTCGGCATGTTGCCTCAGTTGTAGGGAAGATTAGTATTAGATTATGGTTCAGAGGGACAGTTTTCAAGAACTACAATTTTTGTTTAATAACTTATTATAAATTGCATTTGTGATTCAAAAAGTTTCTTTATAATTTAGATAAGATGCAGTGCTATTTTGAGGGTAAATTGCATTGAATACCTTACTTCCTTCTATGTACACACAAAACTGTAAATAATATGCTTCAATAGATTATAAATCAAAATTCCGTCTGTTGATGTTACTGTTTTCTGCTAATGTAGCAGACAAACGAAACAAGAAGTTTGCAGTTGCAATGGATACGATGCCAGTGTGTATTCAGTAATATGTGTAAAACAGTTTTTATAATTGTGAAATAGAAGATCTGTAAGATCCATAAAGTGCTGTTCCAGATCGCCATGTAAATACCATCACCCTAGCTCCACTGATGATGCCCCACACCATAAGGGCGAAACACGTATGGAAATAAAGAAAACAGTAACATCAACAGTTGTTCCAGACGGAATTTTGATTTATAATCTATTATCCAACAACTGCGGAAGATGGCCTACAACCAGATTTGCAATATGCTTCAATATTTTTCAAAGGTGTCATTTGTGAACAACTGTTGAAAATTCTTGGGATTCTGGGATTTGAACCTGAGAACTTGAAGATTGAGTGCCTTAGCCAGTGAGCTACCAGATTTCTCTGTAAATATTTATTAAGTTTTTTGTGCTATGTGATTTTTTTTTTAAATTAGATCACAGAAGATAGTAAACAACAATCGCCAGTACACAGTCTCTTATTTTTATTGTAATAGTTTCTGAAAACTTGGAAATGTTCACTTCAGAACAAATTAATGAGAAAGTAAGGTGGTAATGTTATGATACCAGATATGCATTAAATTGACTGTAATGCTTGTCATATTTTGTCATTATTTTATCGTGTCTACATCCTTCTTTCCAGTACATCTAATTAAAACAACTATTAAACTTATTTAGGGTGATCTTAATAATCTCATTTCATTATTATGTTTACAATATTTATTAATTTTCATTTTTCTTTCTGTCCTTTTTTAAATAAGGTATAAATTCATGAAATGGTGGGCTCAGAGCTTCTTGGTTAATATCAACAAAGTTGTCTGTGGATTTCGTGATGATTACGGTGTAGTACAAAAAGTGGAAGAATTCAGAGTTGGTGACTTGGCAAGAATGTCAAAGGTGAGGAAAGAAATACATATTAAAGAAATATGTACAAATATATACAACTTGGTCCCTCCATCTAGATTTCTGTTTTTCGTGGTAATCATTATATCACACCAGATCATTTGTTTCTTCAAAAGTCCATGGCACAATTCATTCTTGTTTCTTGTACACCATCCTCTTCTGCCTCTGAAGGGCTCAGTAGAAACAGAAACACCAAAGTGTATATGGTTATGATGAAAATAAGCAGTGAATCATTGCTCATTGATAATGAATTAAGTGTACATATTTGAATTTTAGTCCTGAATATTATTGTAGCTGCCACTGTTTATGCTTTAGAAATACTGTTAGTCAGTCCTATTTAACATTTGTGATCTTAATACCTACATGATATTTAAAAATTTCCTTCACAGTTATTATTTTTGTAAAAAATAAAATATAGATGGGTAATTAATGTACTCATTTTTTATAGAGCTCATTTTGAGTGAAATCTACCCCCATCATAAGCCATGCCACTTCTACCACAACCCACCTCATATACCAGCTCACCTGCCTCCGCTGCTAAAGTTCCTACATTGGCCTTATCTCGAACTCATTATCCATCAGAATGAATGGTCACAGACACACATTTACACAGTTTACTCCCAAAGACTAGACCTCCCTGGTGCTCACCATGCCACATTCACAATACCTGCGACCTCAATAACAGCTTCACAGTCAGAAGCATTAGAGTACTTCCAGATACCACTTCCCAATCTGAACTCTTTATGTAGGAATTGGCCTCTCAAGATGATATGCTGACCAGACACACCTCAGGTCTCAAATTTGGATAATACCTTCCATCCTCATGCTGTTATACCCTAGCCAGTACAATAGATTCATATATATATATCAAGACACTAAGTAGCAAAAAGGAATCAAATTAGGATAGGGAAATGAACCACACTTACCTTTAGATGATGGATGTGGGGCACGAACACACAGAAAAGACAAACACAAATAATAAAGTAATTTTCGGGATAAATCCTTCGTCAACGGGAGAACATTATGAGAGGTGGGTGCAGCTGGAGACTGTCTCACAGAAAGATCTATATATATATTTCCTGGTTACTAAGTATAGACCTTATAATAACAATGAGCAGGAAAATGCTTTAAGGCAATATTCCTTAGTTTTATACATATACACCTTATTTCAAAATTTATTTTTGTTTATTTTTATCATCATTATTATTATTATTATTTCTCCTTTAAATATCCCATTTTTCATTCTTGTGATTATTTTATCATTGCTCCTCCCCAGTGGCGTAGCTAGGTCAACAAGGGCCCCGGTGCAAAAAATTTATTTTGGGCCCTCAGGCCAGATGGGCGACCTCTTTTTTGCTTTGTGTCCTGGTAGGGGCCCCCTGAACTGAGGATGGGGGCCCTTGAATTGTTCTTTAGGGGCCCCTGAGCAGTGGTTGGGGCCCCCCCTGAGCAGCGAGGGCCCTTAGTGAGGGGCTCCTGTGTTCTCAGTTGCCCCTTAGACGACGGTAGAGCTAAAAAAAAAAAAAAAAGGTCGCCAGTTTGCCGTGAAGGCTCGTGGGCCCTCTAAACTGCGCTTGTGGGCCCCTAGAGGTGCGTTTAGGGGCCCCTTGAGGTATGCTTGGGGGGCCCCTGAGCGTGAGGGCCCCAGTCCACTGCACCGCCTAGCCCCATAGTAGCCACGCCTCTGCTCCTCCCATCACATCTGATGGTCAAGTTCATTCTGTGTGTGGCTGTGTTCACCGTGAGGCTTGCACGAGCTCAGCCACGTGTTTCTTCCCACTTGAAAAAGGGTTAACCCCAAAATATTGTGTTTTTTTTTATATTATTTCCTGTTCCTGCTCTCCTCCTTTAAACTTTGGTGAGTGTGGGTATAATTTATCTTTTGTTTCCACATGAATATCATCTTGTGGCAGTTCTTTCACTCTGTAATTTGTAATCATTTTTAAGGGGAATAAGTAGATGAATTAGCCACATCTGCTGAAAATTCATACTTTGTAGGGATCTTAAGGTACAAAAATTGTGCTAATTTAGTCTTAGCATATTGATAAAGGATGTTCATTTGATACTTCTTTAAAGCATACAATTACTGATAGAATTTTATAGTGAATTCATACCTAGTCCTGAATTTGTCAGCTTTGATAAACAGAATATTTCATTTCATATTTAGATTTTTAGTGATTCATTTAAACTACCCAGTGAAATCAGTAGTTTGAATGCATTGTGGCACCAGTATTCTGAAATTTGGAGGTTTGGTTACCATCAATTAGTTTTGCTAAAGAGTTGTTTGCTACAGTTTTCCACAACTGTCTACATAAACTAAAAGTAACCCTCATTTTCCATCACAGAAATCTGCATTTTTTGCACAAATGACATCAAACATTAGCTTTTATCGTTTGCAGACAAATAACTACATTCACTTCCTCCCTCCATTTGTATAGATTATATTCTAGCTAACTTAATGTCAGATAACCTATTATGTCCCAGTTAAAAGTGCAAAACAGCATCTAGTAAAAAATGCCACATTATTGAAGAAAGTATTTTTGTTGTATATATTACAGTAGTTAAGTTTTGTAAATATTATATTTCCTTTTTAACAGGGTGTATGGGATGCAGCCCTTGGCATGAGATTCTGTGATGATTTTCTTAACTTTGTCAAGTCTACTGTGCAGGATGAGGGTGAAGATACTGTTTGGATGTTTCACTGGAGACCTGGTGCTCATGTTGAGGCCACTAAACTAAAAGAACCTACAGAGTTCAGATTCTTACCATCCTGGTACACTGAGCGATTCTAGTGTATCAGAATAAAATAATGTGCAGTTAACATTGATCTTTGTTATAAAGTCCGCTGAAGATGATGCACTGATTTAAAAAGATGTGAAAGCATGGCATTTATGTTACAAGAATGCATTTGGATTCCACTAAAATGGTACAATTTTGTGTCATATTGTAACAATGACTACATCATTTTAACTAAAAGTTTTTATAATAATAATGTGATTTTATTGGGTTTTTTTATTTTGTGCCTTAACTTAAATTACTTATTTCAATCTCACCATCCAATTTAATAAACTCACTGCATGTTTATTATCAGTTGACATTATGAAGCCATAATGTTTCAGTGAGACAGTTCTTCACAAATCTGTTTACTGTACTATAAACCTATTGAAAATTTCTTTGCAATATGGTGGAGCCAGTAGAACATGTAACATTGAAGTATGAATTCTTAAATGCAATTGAGTAGTGGAATTAGAATTCGTGACTATGGTTTGCAAAAAGGTTTCTAGTTTCTTTGGGTTGGTTCTATTGTTGATATCTGATTGATGGTGGCAAAAACCTTAAACTGTTTACTGGAACTGTCTGTTTTTAATGATGCAAGTGGAAAAGAAAATGTTATTAATTGGGTAGCTGCTACACTAATCATCCAAAGTATTTATCTAATAATGAATATGAGACAAATGAAAGGTAAAAATGAATTCTTGTGACAGTCCTTTAATCGCATAGTATTCTGCACGTTAACACGTGAGTCAATTGGAAGGAATTGAAAAAGGCCGTCCCTTAACATGGGAATAGGTCTGACGAAATTGAATAAAGGTAATTCATTTCATGTAATTCCACCTGTTGCTATTTTAATACCCGGAGCTTCTGGAAGTTAACTTGCACTATTCTTCTGCTTTTGTGTGTGTGTGTGTGTGTGTGTGTGTGTGTGTGTGTTTGTGATTATAATATTGATTGGAGTGAAGAATTGCCTGAAAGAGAATGGTATGAATGGAGTAGGATCTGTAATGCAGGAACAAATAAGAACAGTTGATTACTAAGATGATGTATATTCATAGGGTGTCTAGTATACCAGTTCCAGTGAGTTCAATTCAGGGGAGTTTTCATCTTCAAAAAAGAACCTAATTGCCAGCACAAAAAATGATATTTGCTCTGATAGAACAGATTTTCCACCCATGTCTGTTCAGACGTACATACAACTGATTTATGGTGTCTCTTATTTTCACTGAGAGTTTTGAATCACTGAATATTCCACCTTACATCTTATCTTCCAGATACACCCCAGTAATAACACTTGATTTACCATCCCGGAATTTAGTCACACTTTAAGGTACCTGTTACTCCGAATAGCACAAGCAGAAATTTGCACACTAATTCTTAACGATATCTGATAAAATAAAAGGAAAGTTTACTGGTGTAATAGGTGCTGTAACAATACTTATACCCTTGTCACCAAAACAGCATCTATGCCTCTATTGCCACCAGTCAAAATGAAATAGAAAAAATTATTAAATCCCTTAATATTAAAATGTCATTTGGTTACATTGCAGTTACCTCCCATATACTGAAACAATGTAGCACTAGCATTTGCAGAGTTATCAGCTACTCTCTCAAGATGTCAACAGTCAAACCACTTTACAAGAAACGTATCACATCAAGATTGAGAACTATATTTCCATATTACTTCTTTCAGCATTTTCAAAGATTAAAAAAAAAGCAGTACACAAAAGGGTGCACATCTACATAATAATTACCTATTCATCAAAGTACAGTTTGGTTTTAGGCAAGGTGTTTTGAAAGAGTTAGCAATCTATGAATTTATAGACTGCATTTTGGAAGCAATGCATAACAAATTAAATTCCCTCTGAATATTATGTGATCTGGCTAAGGCTTTTGATTGTGTTGATCATGGGTAAATTGGAACACTATGGTGTTAGTCAGAGATGTGTAAATAGCAAGCCACATGTTGCCCATGAAGCACTTTTTGTGGCCCACCAAGGCAGTCAGAAAAATTTGCCTTGAGCCAAGATTTCCTTTCCGTGTGTGATCAGATATTCGTCTCGTATTTCCCACTAGATATCCTGGTTACTATGATGGCCACATCACTAATTGTGCATAGTGTAGATTCAGTGTGCAGTGCTTTTTATGGTTCATTTGTTTAATTTCCATTTTGTTTTTATATAAATCCTACTTTAGTGAAAATGTGAACTCTTCAATAAAACAAGCTCGGTGATGAATGTCATGCATTTAATGAAAAACAGACAAACCTATATTTATTTTGTAATTCGGCGAATAAAGCAGTGTGTTTATTGTGTCATGAAACGATAGCCATATTTAAGGAGTATAGTCTGAAATGACATTATGAAACAAAACATAGCAAATTTGGCTGCAAACTTTCCAAGGAAGAAAACAAAATAAAAGCTGCATTGTATGTGAAAAGGCAGAAGAAGTAATAAACATTATTTACAAAGCAGTCAATTTTCAAAGTAACACTACAATAGCAAGTTTGGTGGTAGCCTATAACCAAGGTAAATGAAACAAGTCTCTTCTAGATGGTGAGTTTATTAAGCAGTGTATGGTAGGGTGTGCTAGTGTATTTTGTCCTGAAAGGCAGTGCTGGATCTAAGGAGGGTGGAAAGGAGGGAAGGGAGGCGAACCAGGGCTCTTACCCTGGGCATCAACTACAGGGAGTGGCAAAATCATGTTTGAAGGGATGACAGATGGCAAATTCATGTGGCAGTGACCTTTGGTTCTACTTCTGCTCCATGCAACAACCTTGCAGAAAGGAAAGGGGAGGGGGCAGCAAAATCATGTGGCGGTGACCTTTTATTTTTTAACTCTACAGCCCTGGATTGCAGGGTCATGTTTGAAGGGGTAGCAATCTCAAAGTTTTTGCCTTGGCAGAAAATATTCGTAGATCTGTCACTGCTCATATTAGAACAAATTTAAACACATTTCAGTGTTAAGAAGGGCTGTAGTGTGCCACATTGACGCAATTAGTGAAGAACATGAACAAGAGCTGTAGATTGTTAGCAAAGTTTTCCTTTTTTTGCACTGGATGAGATCATAGATAACTGAAATCTATGGAATTAATGAAAATAGAACACTGGTCAGGACTTGCTTGAGTGCGCTGTGATTTGTTTGCATAAAAGTGGCTTGTCCAGGAACAAAATGGCAAGCATTACAACAGACGAGGCCAGAGTTTTCATTGAATAAATGTAGGTATAGTTAAGCTTTTAAAAAGCAAGTTACCAGCACAAGGCACAAAGGGTGACATCTTATCTTTTCTTTTCATTTTGCAACAGGAGACCCTTTGTAAAGCTGCAGTGGACTTAAAGCATGTGGTAGATCCTATTGTTAGTGTGGTGAACACAATCAGAGCAAGAGCACTCCACCATCGACAACTCTAATCTTTTCTTGGGGATGTGGTATGTGGGGAGGCTGATTGTACAATTATCATTTTCAGGTGTCTTTTTATATTCGTGAATAGCGCAAGGAAAAATCGGATGCCTTTAACTCTCTGTATGAGTTCGAATATATCTAATTTTACAGTCATGGTCTGAATGCAGTATGTAAGTGTGGAAGTAAAACATTTCTAGCATCTTCTTCAAATCTACGCTCTTTAAATATCAACAATAACGCTATAATACAGTAAGGAACCAATGGAAAATTGCAGTTGTTATAAACGGGTATGCAAGAAAGAACAGTAAACTATTGAGGTAAATTTAAGAATCACGATGTTGTAAAAAGCAAGTTAAAACTACAAGCATGATATAATTATTAGTAACGAAAAATTGGGTTAATGATTCAGTTTTATTCTGCAGTAATTTATTTGCAGAGAAACTATGTAGCGAGAGCATTTATTGAGTATCAGCCGTGAGAGGTCACAGTGGTTCGCCAGGAAAATTCAGCACTGAGCGGGTGGGCCAGCGCGGGGTGCTCCATCCCCAGGAATAATCACTTAGCACAGGTTGCAGGCCTCAACGCGCCAGGTAAACGATCCGCCATCAGCAGTCAAAGGGTTAATACTTAATATCGAAAAGACTCAGTTATTTATTTTCGTATGATTATTTATGAGGTACACAATAGGAAATATACATATGACAAGCTTGTACAATTTCATATCTCGAGATCTAATGTTTTTATCCAGTCAACTGCACTGATCGACGCATCATGGATTTCCGCCATTGTTCCCTTGTAGGCCCGAAGAGGACAGTCAGAAACGATGTGATTTATTGTCTGTAAGGTGGCTCCACAGTCACAATTTGCAGAATCTACCCAGCCCCATTTGTATAATAAGTAGGCGCATCTGCCTTGTCCTGTTCGAATTCGGTTGATGATTCTCCACTGCCGCCTAGGGAGTTCGAAACCTGGTAACCTTACTGAGGGGTCCTCAACTAGATTTTTATTGGCTACTGATAACTGCTCCCACTGAGTTTTCCACAGCTTATTGGTGTTGAAAGAGGACTCTGTGAGGTTGATTGCTGTGCGCCATGGTGGTTTTCTTGATTTCAAGCGTTGGTGTTTCGCTTGAATTGTGTCTTGATGTATAGGCAGCCGAGGGTTCTTCAGGATATTTTTTCCAGATTTTTAAAAGAGCTTCTGATCTTCTTAGTGCTGGGGGTGAGATGTTGCATAGCACTGGAAGCCATATGGTGTTCGTACTATGAATACATCCCGTAATTATCCTCATTGCCTGATTGAGTTGCACATCTACCTTCTTTGTATGGACACTATTGATCCAGGATGGGCAGCAGTATTCAGCAACAGAGTATGACAGAGTATGTGGATCTTAGAATGTGAACACTGGCTCCCCATGAAGTACCAGCAAGCTTATGGAGAATATTGTTTGAAAAGACTCAGTTAATTCAATTTATTATATATATATATATGACCTAAACTTATGTCAACATCATTTATGAACACAAAAAACAGAAAACATGGAGGTCCCCAATACAAGCAATAGGTGAATATCAGTTAGACCTAGTGTTGCAAATTGGAGAAAAAAAAATGTTTTTTTTTCAGCTTTGTGAAAAAAAAAACATGAAAAAAAACCTAGCACCCGTGTTTTTTTTTCTAAATTTTTTTTTTTCAGAAAACAATATATTTGATAAATTATAGTTTTATTTAATGAACTTCCATTTTACAAGTGTGTTTTAAATCTTACTGAATCATAATGTATCACATAATGATTCATAAGTGTATCTATATAGGTAACATAATTTTATTCATCCTCTATGTCAGTGCCACATTCACTAGTATCAGCACTACCAACAATAGTTCGGTGGGTGTCGGAATTTTCTGTCTCTTCTTCTGTCTCCTCTAGATCCATAACTTCAGAAATATTTAGTTAAATTTTCTTTTACTGGTTGTTCTTGTATTGTACGCAAAAGATTTTGAGATTGCAATTTTAAATTGTGACCAAAGTACACACTGTGCATAAAGACTGCGCCGATAGTTCTGTATTACGGTCTTTTAAGTTTGAATTTAAATCTATTATCATACAAAATAGGTGCGTTACTTCTTTTCAATCATTGGTTTACACCAACGTTTGGAAGGAAACTATTCATAATTAGGGACCGTGCGCAAACTGCCAGGCCACGTAGCTTTCCTTTTGTAACATTTTTCACAGTTAAAATGAGGAACTAAACTCACAACAGCATGTGAGTATTTATTTCCCTCAGTTAATTATATCCGTATGTAATTTACAATAGTCTGACAAGAGGAAACAGTACAAAATGTCTTCTAGAATCAAAATGGAAGAAAGCTACGTGCTACTTGAGCGGGGGGAATAGGGGGGGGGTAGGCAAAAGCCACATAGGGTACGTGGGGGTGGAGGGGGGGTTCACAGGAGGCCAAAATGGAGCTACGTGGTTTATGCACGCTCCCTTACTGGCAATTTAATGAGTCAGTACCACTATACTCTGAGAGTTAACAAGTATACGAATATAAAGAAAGCACAATAAGTAATAAAAATAGGCAAAAAATCGCAGATAAATTTGGAATTCCTAATTTTTTTAAAAGATCTGTAGGTCTACAGATAAATTTGTAAGGCTGGCAGCACTATTTCAAATAGCAAGTATCAATCCAAACAATGGGGATTCCTTCTCGCACAACCTAGTCTCTTCGGGAAATCCCCGTTCATAAAAGAAAATTTCAGTCAATGTTGCCAATATTTTCGATTTTTTTTTTTTTTTTTTTTTCCCCCCTACTGAACCAGAAAAATATAGTAGATTTTAGACTAAGATAAGTACTTAGAATAAACTCTAAAACGGTCATTTTAAATAACTGCCTTACAAATTTGAGATTTAGTAGTTGTGAAAAAAACGGGTCCCAGAAAAAAAAACAGTTTTTTTTTTAAAGTTTTTTTTCAAGCCAGAAAAAAAAACGTTTTTTTTTACTACACTAACATATGGCAATCTCATATATTCAACAAAAAGAAATACAAGGGGCTAACATAGATTCAGATCACTACTTAACCAGAATCAAAATTAAGTTTACACCTTGGAGGATTCACAGAAAGATCCCAACTGTACAGAAAATCGATGTGAAAGAAATTAAAACCTCAAAATTAAGAGAAGAATGGGAGAAACAACCAATTGGGAAACTGGACAGACTTTAAAAACAAAATTATCCAGAAAGCAAGAGAGCTAATCCCACTTAAAAAGAAGAGGAAACATCCGTGGCGGAACACAACATGCGATAATGCACTCGAAGATAGAAAGAAGGCATTTCTAAATTTTAATAGTAATAGAACAGAACTCACGCACCAGGAGTTCCTTAGGATCAGAAAACAAACAGCAAGAATAAGGAAGAGAGTACATAAACGAACAACTGAATTCCATAGAGAATGACTTAGATTATAACATGCGAGATTTCTCAAAACCTTTGCAAGTCAAATCAGAGGGTATACACCACAAAATCTGTGTTTCAGGCAAGACAATGGGAAATTGGCACTAACAAACAAAGAAAATTGTGCAGAATTAGCTAAATACTTTTCAAAATAACTAAATTGCCCACAACCATCAAATAGATTTGTAACAGAAAAAATCAGGGACAGAGCAAAAGAATCAGAACCCCCACTCAAGAAGAAATTTACAGACACATTCAGAAACTCAAAAATAACAAAACATCAGGAGAGGATGGGATAGTAGCGGAACTGCCGAAGAACATTGGACCCAAAACTTTAAATGAGATTACAGAAATAATGCAAGAAATTTGGAGAAATGAAAAGATACCGGCAGACTGCAAATGTGCACTTATCCACCCACTTTTCAGAAAATGAACTAGACTGACGTGAATAACTATAGAGGGATTTCGCTAGTACCAGTCATGTACAAGATATTATCCGCATGTCTACTCAAAAGAACTCAAGAACAACTGGAATGTTAGTGACCTACAAGCAGGATTCAGACAAGGAAGATCATGTACAGAACAGATACTCAACCTGAAAAGATTACTGAAACTGATGGCACTTAGAAGCAGGCCAATAGTATGCATGTTAGTTGACTTTAAAAAAGCTTATGACTCCATAGATAGGCAATCCTTGTTTACTATCTTCAAAGAAAGGAATTTAGATGACAAAACCAGAAGATTGATAGAACAGACACTAACAGAAACCACATCCAAAGTAAAATTCATGGGTGAAATATCTGAACCAATTGAAATTAGAACAGGAGTAAGACAAGGAGATGGATTGTCACCACTACCCTTCAACATCGTATTAGATAAAGTAATGACAGAATGGGAAAACAGCTGAAAGCAGAAAACTTGTGGGCACCCATAAAAATCAGAACAAAAGGACTATTCATACCGTATCTGGCATTTGCTGACAACCTAGACGCAGAAAAAGAAGTGGCCATCAGCAAATAGAAATCCTCAAGGAATGTGCAGAAAAAACAGGATTACAAATTTCATTTGAAAAAAAAAAAAAAAACGAATTTCTAGGGAACAGAAATAGAAGCACAAAAAATAAGGACAAAATATGGTGAAATCAACAGGGTAAAACAGTTTAAATATCTAGGCGAAATCATAGAACCAACAGGACTAGAAGGGAAAGCACAGGAAGCAAGAGTACAGAAGATGAAGAAAGCAATGGGGTTAGTACACAATATTTACAACAAAAAAAGTATTTCAGACAACACCAAGATAAAGACATTATAACACGGTAATTAAGACAGCAGTTACATATGCAAGTGAAACATTAACAATGAACACAAAAAGGCAACAAAACAAATCAAGAAAGACTAAAGAAAAATTATCATAAAAATCCTGGGACCCAGAGTGAATGAAGATAGACAGTATAGACTTCAAACTAGTAAAACTACAGGGAAAATATCAAACATAGAATCAGACGAAGAAAAAAAGGCTGAAATTTTATTGACATCTGAGTAGACTTCCGAAGAAAAGAATCTCAAGACAAATTTTAGAATATACACGAACAGTAAAAACAACAACCACATGGATGAAGGAGGTGGAGAAAGACCTTAAGTCTGCAGGCATTGCTAAGGGAGACGTCACAGACAGAGAGATTTTTAAAAAGAAAGTGAACGCATGGGAAGTTATTTCAGGGGGAAAAAGGAAAGATCTAAACGCGCCTCGACTGCTGAAAAGAAAACCGCCAGTGAAAGGATGAAAAAGTATTGGTCCACCAAGAAGAACATGCCTTAGGAACTGAACGCATCCAGTTATTATTGCTTATCGTTCTCCATTATGGGGACATACGAAAATAATATATATATGTATAGATAAGATAGGGAAAAATAAACAGATACCCATCACTTACCACAGATGAAGGCAGGAGGGCGAGACGAACACGTAAAAACACAAAAACATAAACAAATTGCACATGTGGTGGGCTGGAATGTGACCACATTTATCCCCCCTGCCATATGTCTCGCCTCCTACATGATTAAGACTCATGTCACAATATTGTGCAATTTGTTTGTGTTTTTATGTGTTCGTCTTGCCCTCCTGCCTTCATCTGTGGTAACCGACGGGTATCTGTTTATTTTTCCCTATCCTGTCTTATTTTCAGTGCCTCGTGGCAGTTTCTTTTTTTCCATTATCCAATATATATATATATATAGTTAGAAAAAAATGATAGCAAAATGAACAATCTTAGATGATGGTTTCATGGTGTGAACACTTAATAAAAACACAAGAACAGGAAAAACAATGAATATTTTGGGTCTTGGCCTTTTGTCAACAGAAGAACATTATGACTGTTTGTCAGAAACATGGTAGGGGTAAATTCAAACAGAGGGCATTGAGCTAGTACCCGAGCAATGCAATATGTTGCAAAAAGACTAGAATAATACATTAAAATTTTCATAACATAAATCTGAGTAATCAAAAGTAAATAAAATAAAATAAAAAAAAAATCTATGCAGTTAAACATCACTTCTGGTATGTGGTGGTTTAATTTAGACAGTGGGGATGGAGGCAAGGAGAGGATAGAGGAAAGGACTGGGTATTATCTCAAATTGAGACCAGGAGGTTGCCTTGTGCCTAGTTTGTATTGGCTGGTAAGCTCCCACATTCCGAGTTCAGAGGAGCTGCTGTTGTTTGGGAGGACTGTGATAGCATGGACCCTGAAACAAGAATTAAAATTATTGGTGTCATGGGAGATGGCATGGATAGCTACTGGATGTTTTGTATTCCGAGTGAAAACTGTTGGAGGGCACTTATCCAGAAAATGTTCCATGGCAATGTGGAATGTGTGTGTACAGTGATGTGACATAAATAGTTACCACGATGGAGTTGGAAGGAAGGAAGTGGTGTACACACACATTTTCACATTTCTCTCTCACACATGTAATCTTTGATATGCTTTGTTTACAAATTTATTTTTCAATTTTGTTTTCATAACGGCAACTAGCACTTTTAATTTTATCTTTGTATTGTAGTCACTGTTATTTATCTACCAGCTCAATGCCTTCCTTGTGGCTATCTAAGGTGTGATAATTTTCAATTCAAACCTTATACAACTGTTATTTGTCATTCATTCTCAACTCTCTGGGCTGTTTCTATGACTCTATTGTTTTCAGAACAATTAAAGCAAACAAACCATTATTCCTCCATCCTGTGTCTAATTCACAATATAATCATACAAACTGTCAACAAATGTCCATAAAATCGTGTCCTGCATGGAAGATAGCATTCCGGTCATCATACAACAATGCCAGCGATGATGTCAGGGCACCTATCAAATGGGGTAAGTTTCACTGTGTATACATTCACAGATGTTGCAGTATGGCACAGAGAAGATGCCTACCAGACTCTCTGCGGTGGAGAGCTTCAGGAAGAATGGAAGCAGGTAAGTCTCAAACTGATGTGGCCCGATGGCCTAACGTGAATCGTTCTGTTGTTTCTCGGATGTGGCGACAGGTTATAGAGACCAAAATTGTACCCTGAAGACCAGGGCAGGGCTGACCATGTGTGACATCAGAAAGAGGAGACTGTTACTTGGCTGTAAGAGCATTACGGTACTGCCTTAGTACTGCATGGCAACTGGCACTTGACGTCGCATCACTCACTGTAACAGTTATTTTGAGGCAAACAGCATACAGAATGCTTTGACAGAGTGGCCATTATTGTCGGAGACCTGCTCTAAGTGTACCCCTGATGTGTCTTCACAGAATAGAACATCTAGAGTTGAGTTGTCATCATGCTAACTGGTCGGTCAAACAGTGGGTCAATGTACTTTTTACAGATGAGTCCTTATTTGGGCTGGGAGAGTGATTCTTGATAGATTCGCACCTGGGGGGAATTTAGAACACAATTTTGGAACCCAAACATTGTGGAAGAGACCAATATCGAGGAGGATCACTGATGGTGTGGGCAGGGATTATGTTGACCACTCAAACACCTCTTCATAAAATTAAGACGGTGAATCGGCATGGACTAAGTGAGTTCAGGTATCATAACGAGATCTTGGGTCTTCGTGTGCAGTTGCTGTGAGGTGCTATGGGCTCAGACTTCATATTGGTGGATGATAATGCTCAACCTCATAGAGCACGGGTGGTTGATGTTTTCTTTAAAACAAAAGGTATTGCACGCATGGTATGGCTTGCTCGCTATCCAGATTTGAATCTCATAGAGCATATCTGGGATCCACTAGGCAGACAAGTTGCATCACGTCAGCACCCATCAACCACTCTCCAAGACTTGTGAGCTGTTCTGCAGGAAGAATGGGTCTTATTGCCTCAACATGAGATTGATGACATCATTCACAGCATACCGCACCATCAGAGATGTACAAAATAGTTTTTAAAAAGTATTTAATTACAAAATACAAATACCTTCTTGTTTTTGTATTTCAAATGCAAAATGGTTTAAGATGTAGGTATTTAAATACAAAATAGGTATTTTCAAAATACTTTTATTAAAACAAAATATTTTTGTGTTCATTTATTCTGTGTGTTTTTTATTTCATGAATTTTAATACAACTATTTGTTCAAAAAACTCCCTCATATATATTATTATTATTGTTGTTGCAGCTATATCGATCCTTTTTTCAGGATGTAGCCTCTTTAAGCCTGATGAGCTATATATTAGAATTTAATTCTACATAGTTTTGCTGTAGTTCTTTTCAGGCCGATCGATCCTGAGCCACCCTCTTCCAGTTCACGCCTGTAACTCGACGTATATCCTTATCCCAGCGATCCGGGGGTCTTCCTCTTGCTCTTTTCAGGTTTCTCGGTATCCAATGCAGCACTATCGTAGTCCATCTTTCATCTCTTTTGTGAGCAACATGACCGGCCCATTGCCATTTTTGGGTCATGACTCTTTTTAAGATGTCTGTTACTTTAGTTATGGTACTGAACGGATGTGCATGGCCCTTTTCCTGTCTCTTGTTGTAAACCCTAGCATTGCTCTTTCCATACTTCGGGCAGTTCTCAGTTTTTGCTTCGTGTGGCTATTTAGGGTCCAAGTCTGGCAGGCATATGTGAGGACCAGTAATACACATTGTTCAAATACCTGTTTCTTAAGATGTACTGGTGTTCGATTTAAAAAGTATGGAATTTCTTCCGTATGCTCTCCAGCCCAGCTTTATCCGTCTGTAGATCTCAGGCTTTGAGTCACCATTCATATTGATCAGTTGGCCAAGATAGATGTACCAATCTACGGACTCAATACCAGAATCTTTCATGTCTGCCTTTTCTTTATATTTTTCTGCCCATTTGTTTTGCATGATTTTGCTTTTTGATATATTTATTTTAAGGCCTACTTCACTGCACGCTGCCTCTAGATCATTTATCAGTTCTTTGAGCTCTTCCAGACTGTTTGAGAGTAAAACTATATCATCAGCGAATCTTAAGTTGTTGAGACTTCTTCCATTTATTCTCAAACCTCGGTTTTGCCATTGGATTTTTGACATTGCCAACTCTAGGACTGATGTGAATAGCTTGTGGGATATAGAGTCTTCTTGTTTTACCCCTCTTTCTACTGGGAACTCTTTGGTGACTTCAGCCATGTTGACAAAGGCAGTGGAAGTGGTGTAGATGTTGTACAGTAAGTCGATATAGCCGGAATTCACTCCTTGTTCTAAAAGGGCTTGCATGATTGCTGAGTGATGGACTGAATCAAAAGCTTTTTCAAAATCGATAAAGGCCAAACAGAGGGGCATCTGGTATTCATTTGCTCGACTTATTACTTCGTGGATGACTTGGATGTGATCTACTGTGCTGAATCCTGACCTAAAGCCAGCCTGTTCAATTGGTTGCGCTGTGTCCAAGGTGGAACTGATGCGGTTATTGATGACCTTTGTAAACACTTTGTATATGATAGGAAGGAGGCTGATGGGGCGGTAGTTTTTAATATTGTAACGACTGCCCTTTTTGTGTAGCAATACAATCATTGCTTTGTTCCAGCTGGATGGGATATTTCTCTCTTTGAGGCATTGTGAAAACACCTTAGCTAGGTGTCTGTAGGTTTCTTCTCCAGTCAAATGGATTACGTCAATAGACAGTCCGTCATAACCACTAGCTGATCCTTTTTTCATTTCGTTCACTGCCCTTCTAACTTCATATGGGAGGACTTCAGGAATTGGTGAGTCTGGGTTTGATGTCATTAAAGGATTTTCATCTTTCTTGCTGTATAAGGACTGATAGAAGTTCCTGATATGAACCAATACTGCTGTTTTGTCTGTAATACGCTCATTACCATCATCTAAAGCTATTATTTGTTTCTTTCCTATCATTAATCTTTGTTTTGCTTTCTTATAGCCTTTCTTGTTCTCTATAACTGATCTGACCAGGTTTTCGTTATATTTCTTGATGTCAGCTGTTATTTCTTTTCTAATGGTCTTGCACAGTTCAGCATATTCAATTAGGTTTTTTTCAGGTTTTACTTTCATATTCCTCCGTTTATTTAGGAGAGTTTTTGTATCATTGCTAATTTTACTTAATTTGGTGGTTTTAACAGTTCCTGCAATTTCTATGGCTAATGTGTTAATAGTTGAAGCTAAATTTCCGTTGGCGGTGGTAGCTAGTTTCTCCGATAGTGTGCGTTGGAAAATGTCTTTCTTTTCAGTGAGATTGATTATATTTACTGATGTTTTATTGGTTCCTTTTATTAGCTTTCGCCTTTCCTGTTTTATGCAGATACTAAGTTTCGCTCGGACCAGCCTGTGATCACTTCCGGTGTTGAATTGATTTAGAACACTGACGTCTTGAACAAAATGTCGGCTATTGGACAGAATGTAGTCTATTTCATTTTTAGTTTTATGATCTGGACTTCTCCATGTCCACTTTCGACTTTGATGTTTTTTAAAAAATGTGTTCATGACGTGCATTTTTATGAAGGGATCGGAGAGCCACATTCAGCGATTTTAAACTTCCATGGAAATATAAAAATGTTGAATACAGAATAGAGAAACAAAGTCACAAGCCACACTATACAATGGTCACTGGTAAAAAATATTTTTATATACTTACTGAAACATGAACTGAGCTAGTACTGTTGTTTGATGGACACCAAGACTCATCAGAATCGCTGTCAAAAGGATCAGAATCCTCATTTACACTACTGTCACTGTCATACACGCCTAGAACGTGCGAAGCATCTTCAGATGTACCTGAGCATTCAGCCATTTTGATGTAGCTTGTGACTATGTATCTTCTGTAAATGACACCAGACGGCAGAGTATAGAACTACACTAGGTCTTCCTTCACCTGCCAACCTGATGGAGAAAGTCTGAACTTTCTCAATCCAAGATGAGGAGGGCATCGTTAAGAATGTAGTAGCGTGAATAACTCAATTTCGACAAAAGTGTGGCTTATGACTATATCTCTCCGATCCCTTCATATATATATATATATATATATATACAAGAACTGCTCATTTAAAGATATAAAATTTATTTAAAAAATTCGGATGAAACCGTTTCAAAAATAAAAAAGATTGTTGTGCGTGTCGCGGAGAAACTTTGAATTATGAGATGTAGAAACCAAGCACTAATTCAGTTAAAGCAATATTGTTTCTCCAAATCACTACAAGCCGATGCCGGGAAGGTCCGTGCAAAAGGCCACAGCAAAATTCCTTCCCATTCCTTACCCTCAGCACTTTCTTGCCTCTTACGAACTCGATGTCGTTGATGCGTAAAACCAGAATCAAAAAGGAAAAGAAAGCAAATCCGACTTATTCAAGCCATTTTGTTAGCGAGATGACTCTTTTACTTAATATGGGTATATCGGTGATATTAGAGAAAAACTAAAAATTAACCCGTTTTGAGAAGTGGATGAACTTTGTGAGGATGTTTGTAACATTAAAAACGTAGTGAAGGAAACAGTGAAGAAAAAGACAGAAATGGCACAATATATTTCAAAATCAATCTGGAAAAAAAATTCGTTTGTGGCATCAATACCAATTTAAAACTCGGCAGCTGAAAGTAAAATTTCCCAGGCTATTATAATTTGGTTTGAAATCGATTTTCACTGGACCATATTAAAGCAGAGTTACAAATTAAAACCAACTTCAGTTTGTCTTGTGGCGAATCTTATAACTACTTTATAAAAAACAAAGCTATGAAAAAGCAGTAAAATCAAACACAAAATAGTTTAATAAAAAAGTAAATACTATATACTTATTAATAGCATAAAATTACTTAAAATTCAACTACAAAGTACAACTTTCTCCACAAAATTTTGTTACTTATCCTACTCAACAAGCCGGACTTATTATAATGTCGAGTAATAAGACTGATAAGTTCTTATAATATGACAGAAAGATACCTATAGAAATTACCTCTGTCCTGCCAAAATTATAAAAATAAACGTGAAGTATATAAAAACTTTTTTTTTTTTGCTGTCCTGATGTGTAATTATGATTCACGATTTTTTTTTTGGCCTTCCCTCTGGATTTTTAACATACTGGACCTGGCAACACTAATCCTACCTCTAACACAATTGCTTAGTATGCCTCCTATGGGAGGATCCAACCAACTTATGGTTATGGAATACGTTAGTTTACACCACATATAACACTTGTTCCTAAATTAAAATTAAATCGGTACGAAATTAATGTTTGTGTTAGGAAAATTCTTGCTGATTCGTCAAATTTATAAAATATTATTATTAGTTAGTTTAGTATATTGTGCGATGTGTTTTGTGTGGTGAGCAGAAGTAAATAAAAACTTATTTTTTATGTTTTACTTACATTTTGATAACTTTCAAACAGCAAGTGAACAAAACTGGCATACAAACGACAAACCAAACATCACAACAGGCAAGCTGGAGGGGAGAGGCTGTAAACGTTTCATTATTGCCAATGTCATCGTTACTTGTACAAAAGAGACCGAATTCTCATTTGAATTTTCTGGCATTGTTGTCACTAGTTTGAATTTACTGATAGATCAGCATTTCTGAGGACCAATATGAAATAAAAATTTATAAAAAAAAACTAAGAAAAGTATTTTGCATTTTTCAAATACAAAATATGTCTCAAAAATTATTTCAAATAAAATACAAAATGCTTTTTATATCGGGGTATTTAAAATAAAAAATGAAAATAGGTAATTTGTATTTGAAATACTTATAAGAACATTTTTGTCTACCATTATGCATGTTGCAGTTGTTTACATTCTGTATTCTTTATGTTGGTTCTACTGTACTCACATGTTTACACTGTTTTGTGGCAAAATAAACACATTGCAAAATTTTCTTTTGTTGCTTTAATTTTGCACACCAGTGTATTTAAAACCAGCCAACCAGCTATTTATGTGGCTTTGGTAATAAAATACAAAGTTTTTCTTACATTTGCGAACACTTCATGGTCATTGCTTTCCACTCCAGTCCTCCACATGCTGAATCTGAATGAAAATTTGTATTTATGATTTTTCTCGCATTTGGTTAGGATTAATTAATTTAATTTAACTGTGATGGAGCACACGCCACAATGGCAATTCCCTTAGTCATCTGATTACCCCTTTTTATAGTCGCCTGGAGTGGTCTAGAAAAATATAGATGGATAAAGTCTAGTTCCTTCTGTTTCCTCACTTGCTAGGTAATCCACATCCTTTATTATTCACATGAGGATCAAATACAAGAAAGTCATATAAATTCCTATTGTATTGCGCCCTGGTGATAGAGTTTCAATTTGCCATGCATTTGGCCTCTGTTGTGGCTGGATCTATAGTTTAATGTGGAATCCGAACCACCAAATGAGGAAAGATACCGTCACCATTGATGAAGGCAGGAAGGCCAGGGTGAATACACTTTACAATATAGCAGTAAACAATCTTGTCATTGTGGAGGTAAGGGCACAAAATCAGCAAGGTGGGAAATTTCAGGGTTGATTTTTTAAAATAAGAATACTTTCATGCTTTAATCTCATAAAATGGTTCAGATAATTACTAGATTATAGCCTGTTCAGTTAAAAGAGGTGGCCCAAGGTCACTCTGTCCTATCCCCACTCCGCCACCATTACCCATACATGAGAAGGGGAAATTTTCAACTCGTTACATGGACACAGCGGCCACCTGGCAGAGGTAAGGAGGGAGGCAACGATAACATGACCTTGAGACGCCAGTTTTGAGTGAACAGAGTATAGAAATTAAGTCTTATTCAGAAGTAGCACGCACAACATTTTGAATTATTTGAATAAAAGTAATTTTATATCAAACATGTAAATATCATCTTTTTGGGGACATTTTCAAAAACTGAATAAAAATTTATTAATGAATTAAATTGCTGGTATTTTTTTAATAAATTGTGTTTTACTTATAAGCTAAACTATAACTTGCGAAATATTTAATGCATTTCAGATTTGGCGATAGGTCCTGCATAGTCGTATCTATTGAAAAATTATATATTTATGGCATTAAAGTTTCTCTCATGTAAAATATGGATTATGTTTGGTGTTGAATTACCTTCACATACTATGAAATTATGATGTACTTTAATTTTTAAATTGATCGATAGGAAAATTTTTCATTCATATTGATTTATGGTCCTTTCGGGAATGTTCCCGTAAATGTCTCTGCATACCCGAAATGACGAAATAAACGCAGAACAGGTTTTTAATCAAATAATTCATGCATCATTACATTTTAAAATATTATTGCATTTAGTTATATCAATTAAAACATATCAAAAGCTGGGGCTTATAACACATAAGATTGATATTATTCTCAAAGTAGGCCTAATGCCGTAATACTGACTTTTTTTCCTATTTTATTAATGATGTGGGTATAATTTGAATTTTATTTTCAAATATAACGTATCAAATATTTTTCGACTCAATTTAAAAGAAAAAAAAATGCCTTTGTTTTGTCCACATATTTTTAAAATATGAACTACTCATAATTTTCGGAAAAATGAATAAATTTCAAAAATTCATTTCGGTATAAACGTACTTTAAAACTTTTAGTTTCTTTACTGTAGTATTAGATACCGCATAAATCTTTATTAGTGGAATTTCTTTTGTTAATTGAATTTTTAATTCTCAAATTGTAATTGAGATCGACACTTGTTTTTGTAATTTTTGGCATTTGGTTATATCCCTCCATTTTACTTTCTTCGGTTTTTAGATACATTCAGTGCTGAAACCATAACACTTTTCTCTCTACTTATGCGCAGTCGAGAAGACAGATTATTTCGGAAACGTCACAATCATTTCGGAAACACGCGACATGTCCTAGAATGTTCCCGGAATGATCGTTCCCCGGAATAACGTTTTTAAATAAATGCCTGTGTGAAATAAGCGTGAGCCATCTTGACGCGGCTTCTCAGTAGCAACAAGAAGTGCATTGAAATATTTTTTTGTAAATGTCATTGAAATCGTGATTTCTTATCTATATAAATATTTAGATGCGTTCCCGAAGGTGATGTAAGGTGATTAAATGTACAATAAAAAATTACTTTCCTGTGAAATTGTACTTAATTTCCTGGTGACAAAGTAGCTGACTGCTAACCTGATCAAATTCAATGACGGATTGCTCGTTAGCTTCATCTGCGGTTCTTCCTAATAACTTTTTCTTTAGTTATGGATGCGTTGACTGAAATGACGCATTCATCATCGAACAAAGTTTAAAGTTATTTTTTTTTTAGGTATTATTGTTTTATTTTGTAACAATTGGTAATATGATTTTTTAAGAGGTGAATAAGTCTTACGTTATTTATTCATTTTTCGATGTTCTAGTTGCTTTTATTCTACAGAACTAGCATTTAGGGACGCGTTCCCGAAATGACTTTTTGTGTTTATTTTAAATTTTAATGGATGAAATTACTCAATTTCTCAGTGAACTGACTGACATTTGTGGCAATATTAATAAATAATAAAATCAATTTTCTGTACTTATTTTTAACAAAAGAACATAATTTGGTTACTTTAAATCCTTCGAAAGCAAAATTCCTACCATCATGATTTTGTGCCTGAATCATATGGCCAGTAAGTTAGTGGTGAAGCCGGTGTAAGAAGCTCTGCAGTGAAGGGAGGTAGGCCCTAAGTTGGTAAATGAGGAGAGTATATGACAGGTTAGGCAGCGAGTTTCATTGACATGTATCCACGATTTCGTTTTATGAATGCAGTAAAAACACTAAATGATATCTTTAATCGGTCAGAAAAAGTATTAATCACACTGGTGCTGTTAATAAAATCAGTACACAATGCTGCAAAGCTAGATTTGGTGCTTCGAACTTTGCAATTGTGTTTTTTCAATGGTTTTATATCAGTTGTCGCTTCACTTTGTACATGAACATTTCTTCTTGGATCTGGTACAATTTTCTGTAAGTGCTTCAAAATTAGACTGATTATCAATGAGAAGGTATGTAAGGAAATGATGAATTTCAGAAACAAAAAAACCAATCAGATCGAAAACTCGAAAATACAAGTTCACGTTGAGACAGGAAAATCGTTTTATTGTTACTCGAATTACCGGCTACGCAAAACTATCGTATGGGCAGACAAACATGAGCTGAAGGCAGTGTCGGATCCAGGAGGGTGGGGCCTAGGGGGCTCAAGCCCCCTTCCCCCCAAAAAAGTATTCAAGGTCCACCCTCGACATCGCAATTTTTGAGATTTGGAGACTTTTTTTTTTTTTTTGCTCTACTCATCTTTAAATGATGGAGTGACTATAAAGCCTAACCCTTACCCGACTCAAGTCTCCCCCCCCCCCAAACGAAATAATCTCAATCCCACCCCACCCCCTAAACCAAAATCCTAGATCCGCCACTGGCTGAAGATCTATTGAAATGGAGAAGAAGGAATTTAGTGTGAATTCAGTGCGCCTACTTTCAGTAAACAGCAATAAAATTTTCTTCCTCTTACTCATAACCCCAATAACGAGAGTTGTATTACACTAACCGTTTATAGCGTTATTATCCACCATTCACTTTTTCCAAAAGCAGGTGGAATATACAGAATCTGAATAAAATGATATGCGATCATATTTCTTTACGTTCAAAAATTGAATATTTTATATAAAGGCCATGTAAACGATCGTTTTTTGTAAAGGCACTCGTAGAAATGAGTTATTGATTTCAAATAAAGGACAGCTACTAAACATTTATACTTTCATTTTATTATTCTGCTCCTTGAGGACACCACATTTCCACGCGATAACATCCATAACATTTTACGTTCATATAAATTATCACAGCGGAAGACCGGGGAGCCGATACATGCAAGGCGATTGTCAGGTTGATAATTTATTCGAACTAAATAGACGATGAGGTACTTTTTTTTAAGGTTGGTGCTGACTTATAATCTCCATAATAAGTTTTAATTAATTGCGTGATCCGATTACTTATGCTATTAAAAGCGTATAGACCAGTTTTAACTGTAGCGCTTTAGGCCTATACGTAACTCGAAAACGCATGGGTCTTTAATAGAAATCCTTGCTTGACGCCTATATCTTCGTCAGTTTTCCTAGATGCTGAGGTCATCTTCCATTCGAACCTTAAGAATTTATGATCAAAGGAATGACAGTAAGAGCACTAGTACATGCTTATAAGTTTGGTGGTCAAATGTAGATAATATTTAATTATTATTATATGTTGCGATGTATCCTACGTCCAAAATATTCCAGTCATTGACTTGTTCCCCTTCAAAATGAAAGCTTTGTCACTCCATTATGCCACAAATCACGGGCTACTTTCAACCCATAGAAATCGCCGAAGAATTCGCTGTCGGTAAGAGGAAGTGCGAATTCAGGCGCTGAGGATTCCGTAGCCCGATTGGGTCCTAAAATGAATTTGTCAAATTATTTTTCAAAACGGTAAATTCAAAATACAGTTGGCGTCTAGCGAGTCTTTGCAAAACTTTCATAAAAAGGATTCTCAAAGCATATTTACCATTAGATTCATGAAATTATCTATCGAATGATATATATATTTGTAGGCAAATATTATCTACCGAAATTTCATATGATTAAAAGTTACTCAGTATATTTGTGAAATCTATTAACTCCAAAATGATCGCTACACTTTTCCTGTAACCAACTTATTGGTATGCATTGTGAAAAACTTTTCTAGACTTAGTTTCTGAAATAAAAAGTGGAAATATATTTTTATCCGTTTTCTCCAAAAATTCGGAAAGTTAAAAATTATTAATTCTTTTGTAACATTATGTATTTTTTATTTTATTTTGTTTTA
Source organism: Vandiemenella viatica (assembly GCA_031002005.1). NCBI lineage: Eukaryota > Metazoa > Arthropoda > Insecta > Orthoptera > Morabidae > Vandiemenella > Vandiemenella viatica. Next base: position 134,318,402 of record JARYHS010011408.1, on the reverse strand, counting down.
CTTGGAGTTTTATGGCCTATCAAGGTCATTAAAGCCGGGAGAGGATATGGAAGAAGGAACGGAAAGGAATTTGGGTATGGCCATTTGAAGGAATCTTCCCATAAATCATCTGGAGCAGCATTTCTCAACGTTTTTCAACCCGAGTATCATTAAAATGTCAAAAATAGGGACCACTGACTTACATGGTCCTAATTTTTTACCTACCCTGCGAATTGTTATCCGGACCCACCGCGGTCCCTCAAGACCTACACCTATAACACACCCATAAAATAGTTATAACTCAGTTATTAAAGGTACACTGCTCTCTTTGATGCCAGCTGGAAACATATTTATACCCGTGTACTGGAAATACCAGATTTATGCCTGATCGTTTAAATATTCATGGCTTTTAGAAAGTTGGTATTCTAGGCGTGTGTCTTATATTCTCTTATAACCTTTTATAGTACGGATACTGCATCCCATTTATGTGAATAACTTTTATGAAGTAAGTTTGTTATTATATCTTTAGTTCAATTTAAAATAAATTTTTAATATTTTGATTGCGGATCACCTGTATTGTATTTGTGAACCACAGGTTGGGAAACATTGACATGGAGTATTACTGGAAAGTGAAATCTGGACGGCCAGATTGGGATTTGAAGTATTTCAGTGCGCAGTAGCGTGGGCTCAAACTCGATGTGGTCAACGTTTTCATAAGGTTCATATTGTGATCACCACTGTACACATTTTTAACCAATTTTTCTTCTCCTAAAGCTGACTTCTTTTTCACCAAAATTAATATCTCCATTCTCTAAGGCCCTTGAATACGATTTAAAAACGCGGGCTTCATATTTTCGCTGTAAATGGTTTTTTCTACTAACAACTAGTCTGTAAATTAAAATAAATTTTGTGGAATTGAAACCTAACAAGCAGAGTTTCAACCACTGAATCTTGCAAAATACCTAACAGATGCTACATAAAATGAAGAGCTTCGTACACCTATGCTTTATACCAGATTAGTTGCTTTTTATGTATTTAGGCGTTTCTTCCAGAAAAATAAACATCTCTAAAAAAAAAAAAAAAAAATGTTGGGGGCTCAAATAATAATTTGGAAAAATCCTTCAGTAACTTATTTAGTGTTTTAAATATTTTGTGCTGAAAGGAAGTGTTTTCACGGGTTAACTACACAATCAGATTGCAATGTTTAAAATCGAAATTTCAAAGGCCGAAATACGTTAGTAACACACATCTTTCGATTAAAAGTTATTTTTTATTTTGATTAAAAATATCTTAAACACAGAACATGCTCTCAACATATAACTTATATTTTACAGGTCACTGACTCGCGTTGTCATTCGAGAGGCAATAATCATTATTATTTTTATTTTTTTTAACTCCTAACCACTCTGTTACGCACTGTCAGTGTTAAGATTTTTGCTCTGTTAGTTAAGTAAACGCCTTATCACTATGACCTTTCATCCATCAGTAAACAGAGTAGCATCTTATATTTCTCCTGTTTAGGTTGACGACGGCGATATTGTTTTGGCAGTATTCTGCCTGGAGTGCGCTGGTAGTTCCTCATCACTCCGTTGATGACGCCGTGAACGTCCTGTGGCACCTTGTCGCAGAAGACGATGCCCAAGATGTTCACATTGACGTCCAGCGCCAAGAGGACTCGACAACCCAGCAGCTGTACAGTCTGATCCACCAGACCAATGTCATAACGTCCATAGAGTTGGCGCGACTTGTCGTTGTCCTGTTGCCTGCCGTCAGTTCCAACCAATCAGCATTACCTCGTGGGGCACTGCCCAATGGCAGAACACCCCTGCTGATCTTCGCCGCGTTAGATCACCAGCAGCATATTGGTGGCGGAGAGGCAACCAAGCTACTGCACATTGTGCACGAGACTGGATTCTTCAACGCGCGATTGTTTCTCCGTTTTGGTCGTGATTTCTGTATTCTAGCCTTCAACCCATATATGGGAGAAAACTATAGCGGATCAGTGGAAGAGATTACGCCACACGATGTCTTCGAGTACAATCCAGTGTTTGACATGCGTGGTTACCCACTAAGGGCTTCGGTTGTACATTTTCCTCCGCGAGTTATAATCGACGAGAGAGGTGAAGTCTGGGGTGAGGATATGAAAGTGTATGACGTCCTTACTGCTTATTTGAACGCCAGCAGGAAACTCCTTATACGTCACAGGATTGATTCTGACGGAAAGGAGCGAGGAGCTTACACCGAGATGGTTGAACGCACCGTCGACATGGCCTTTGGTGCCCAGTTTCTGAAAATGCCCGACAAGTATCAAGAGTACTTATACCCACACGGAAAGTGTTCATACTGTCTACTCGTTCCAAAATCACCACAAGTGCCACTTTACAAAAATTTATACCTTCCTTTTTCAAAGAAGACCTGGTGGATCTTGGTGATCTCGTTGAATGTTTATACTTTCTTGTGGTACCTTCTTAGACTGCTAAGACAAAGGTTAAACTGCAAAGATGACAGCCCTGAAAAATACAGTGGCACTGAATTGCTGTTACAGTCATTTAGGATATTCATTACAGGTGATTAAGACGTAATATGTGATGCTGTATTGTTTTACCACTCTTCTAGTAATGATTCTTCGTAAAGCTAATAATTATCTAACTTTCACCAGGTTCTTGCGAGCCTTTAAGAAAGAGAATCCGACTGGACAAGACGCTTTGTATCACGTTGGGTGTATTCAGCATTATCGTCACCAACACCTTCCAGGGATCTCTAACTAGCTACCTGACGGTCCCAAAGTACCTACCAGATGTCGAGACGCTGGAGCAACTTCGAGATGCTAGTTATCATATTTTCGTTCACCGCTCAGTCGTTTCGACCATCGAGCCTGGTGGACCCGAGGACATTGTAAGCGATTTGAGTAACAAGGTAAGAGGCCCATTTGTGTAAGCGGAGTTATGGGTACCTTAGAGTATATCCAAATTATAACGTTATCATTAACATTTCTTGAAGCGTGAATACCACCAAGTTTGGCCAGGTGTGTTTGAGAGTCTCCATACCGAATACTGAGAAGTGAAACGAGACCAGAGTCGAAACCTAGTTCAAAGTCTACCGGCAGTTCGTATTGTAAGTAGTTTTCCATAACCATACAAGCGAATTTAGAGACTGTTCGCAACCTTAAAACCTACTCATTCCACAAACAAATTAACGCTTACCACACAAAATAGAGCTAAGTTGTTTCACCGACACGGCAACACTTTAGTTCCACCCTTCAGCTTCCACTAACAAATAAGTATAAAACGGGAGCGTGTAGACAAAAATACACTTCTTTACTAGTAGTTAGCCAGAAGTCATCGAAAAGTTGTGGTACCATTGTTAATATTACCCAAATATTGGTTACTGTGCTGATGTTGGAACTGTATTAGTGTAGACGGGATTACAGGGACTTCTGGATAGCATAATACCGATGGCTGCAATGACATCGCACATTCAGGTAAAAGGCGCTCACTCAACAGTTCTTTGAGAGTGACGAGCCACACGCAGTTCTGCAGTGGCAGGAAATGAGGTGTATCAAAATACAAAATATTACCATTCCTACAGAATTTTCTAACTCTGTGCTAGTGACTTAGTTACTATTACGAACTTTTGTTTCTACATCTGCCAATATGAGAGATATTCAAATTAAAATTACCGTGTATGCCTTGAATTTAGCACAAATAAAAGAAAAATATGCCTAAACTTACTAACCAATTTCATGTTACAAGGTATACATTAATGACAGAAGTGTGAATACATTAAAGCGCAGAACAACACTTTATTACTAAGGAGTAAAAAAAGTATATTACATTTTGATGTGACGTCAAAACGCTGAGAAAATAATTTTAGAGTTCTATGAAATTAGTAATTTTTTGTTGGATGCGATTCTCGCAAAAACTACAGGTAGAAGTATTTTGATGGGATTTCGAACAATGCACGGCCCATCATCCCAGAAGTAGAATACAATGTGTTTTATTTCGATGTGACATCGAAAAACTAACATATCAAGATAATAGTGTGCCCAAGTTAGTATCCATTTGAAGGTAAGTTACTTCTCGCAGCTGATTTGTTTATAGTTGTTTCAGTGTAAGGGAGACAGGGGATGGTTGGCACAGATTTTAACATTTTAATTGATTCTGTGAACATGTCCTAATTTTGAATATATCACTGTAATCAGCATCTGTAATGTTATGGTTCTGTATTTTTTTTTATTTTTTTATTTTTTACATTTATAATTTTAAATTGTATGACTACACGAGATCAGCAAACAGTGCTAGTCGTGGTTGGCCAACCAACCCCTTATGCGGAGTTAGCTGGCGTATTCCTAGTCAAACGTTAAAAAAAATGAGCTGAGAGAGAGTAAAAAACAAAACAAACCTGGAATTCGGGAAAATACTTTAAGTTAGTCAAAATAGGTAATGGTGACTCATTTTCAAGCATTAAAAAAAAAAAAAAAAATTTTTTAAAAAAAAACCTAGGAAATAGACGGCAGAAAGCAAGCATGAGATAAACTAAAAAAAAAAAGAAATAAGAGACCGTAAATATCGTAAAATAAATCAAATACGCTTCATATCGACGAGGTAGGTTTGTTAAACTTGTTAAACTAGTTTTGGCTGACAAACTTTTCTCACATTCTCTCTTATTTTCTCTCATTCTCACTACAGATAACTTAAAGACAGCCAGATGTGACATTGTACCTTATCTTGAAATATTATTTAAATTGAGTCTGGATACTTGCTGCTTACCATAGGACTAGAAAAGTGCGTAGTAGTCCCGATACATAAAGAAGGGGTGAGAAATAGAGTCGAAAATTATAGGCCAATCAGTTTGACATCATTGGTAGGTAAATTAATGGAAAGATTGATATGCAACCAGATCAGAAATGTATGTGAGGGACGTAAGTGGTTTTCAAGTAGGCAGTATGGTTTTAGGCAAGGATATTCATGCGAATCTCAGAAAGTGGGATATATGCAAGATTTTTCAGCTGAAATGGACAAGGGAGAGCAAATTGATAGTGTAGCACTAGATCTGTCAAAGGCTTTTGACAGAGTGAGTCACAAAATGGTAGTAAATAAGGTAAAAACTATTGGAGTGGATGAACAAGTGATTTTCTGGGTAGAAGAATTTTTTAAAAGGTAGAAAAAAGAAAGTTAGGGAAGGAAATACAGCATCAAAAGAAGTGGAAGTAAAATTGGAAGTGCCGCAGGGTAGCGTATTGGGACCATTGCTATTCATTATTCTAATGAATAATTGTGTTGATTGTTTACTATCCGAAATTAGATTGTTTGCAGATAACATAATGCTATATAAAGGAAACAAAACGATAGAGGATTGTAAACAGTTGCAGGGTGATCTGGACAGGATATCTAATTGGGTTGGTAAACTTGGGATGAAGATAAATGCAAAGAAGAGTCAGCTTATTAGATAGACAAAAAGAAAACAAAGGGTTGATTATGATTATGGGGGAAGAATTGCTTGCTGAAGACTTGAAATGTGAATATCTTCGCATTACATTTTATAACAAGCTCAACTGGGCAGGACTCATTGGACAGGTGGTAGGAAAAGGTTTCAAAATTCTGCACTTGTTGGAGAGAGTGATGAGGGGAGGTACGAGGGAAGTAAAGGAATTGGGTTACGAAACTTTGGTCAGACCGTTGCTTGAATATGGTAGTATAGGATGGGACCTGCATTTTGAGTATCAAATACAGGAGTTGGAGAGGGAGCATAAAAAGGGCTCCTAAATTTGTTTCTGGAAATTATCGCAGAATGCAATCAGTAACAGATATGATAAAAGAGCTGGAATGGGATTCATTGCAAGACAGGAGGAGGGTGAAGAGGGTCATGGCAGTGGACTAGGCGTATACTGGTGATGAGGCATGGAAAGATATTGGTGTAGGTATGAAAAGTAGTGCATGGAAGGGAAAAGATGACCATGACCACAAGCTGGCACACGATTTCAGGCACAAGGGCGTGGAACGATTCTCTTTTTTAGGTAAGGGTGTGAGGGATTGGAAAAAGTTATCGAGAAAAATTATAAATTATTTACTAAAATCTTTGAAAGAATATAAAGTTAAAATTTGTAGAGGGCAAATGTAGGTTGGTGCAGGAAAGGGGGAAGATGGATGTTTAGGGAAATTGCGACCGGAGCGTGTGCTCCATTGCAATTTAATTATTAATTTAAATTTTCATATTCGCGCCCTTCATGCACTTTTTTAGACCAGCTCAAAAATTTACCACATTACCTTTCTTTTTTAAACTAGAACATCAGTTTCATCCAATGACGTATTATTCTTGTATACTGCACACCATCGTAGGTGACCTCTACCAGTTATTCTTGAGCTGAGGCTACTTTAGCTCATCGGCTTTTGACTTCACCATTATCTTCTTCTGGACAGACGTTAACTGGGCCAGATAGCCCTACCTTCTGCCCACGGGGTGTCTGGGGTCTTTCTCACTCGTGTTACTGTCATATAAAGTAAACTTTCATCAAAGTTATCATCTCTGTCAGCGTATCTCACAGTTAGGCTCTCCTCCTCACTTGAAATTATAATATAGATTTTGCTCTTTACGCTTAGTCAGGGGCAGATCCAGGGGGGGGGGCTAGGGGTCCACCCTTGACACAGTTTTGAGACCTTTTTTTTCTAGCTCTCTCTACGGATTTGAGGCCCGAGGAGGCTATAAATACTACCTTTTTCCCGACTCAAGCCCCCCTCCCAAAACCAAAATCCACTGAACGCAAGCCCTCTGAACCAAAATTCACTCAAGCCAAGCCCCCCCCCAAACCAAAGTCCGCTCAAGCCCCCCCCCCCCAAAACAAAATCCTGGATCCGCCCCAGCGCTTAGTTTCTTCATTTCCCCCACTTTTGGTGATGTGCCAACCAACCCCAAACACAGATGGCCAACCTGCCCCAAACACGTTTTTATAACAAAGATGGCAGTTGTAAAAACTACCATACTGGCAATGAATGTTTTAACCATGTGAAACATAGCCCTTAGTTCAACGATTCAAATGTTCTACACGAATCAGGACTACCCCATGGAGCCTGTGGTACAGAAAACAAATAAAATAGATACTTCAGGAAAATTACTTACTGATTGAAATTTACAACAATCTCCCCTCCTTCCCTCAAAAATATAGAACTCACACTGTTATTTTGTTGAGAAGTATTTGAGGCTATGAAGGTCACTTGGTGGGCAGGTGGCACTTGCACACACACTCTACAGAGGAAATTAGAAGCTGATGGCCAACCTGTCCCCTATGCCAACAAGCCCGGTCTCCCCCACTAGTGATATCGTATTATTGAGAGGAACTAAGTTACATTTTCTTTACTTTTTGCTGGCGATAAGCGGTATACGAGAGAGTTCATATGAACGACGTTAAACGCAACGGCTAAGTAACAATATATTCAACTGAGATACAAAATTAGTGGCGTAAAGTGTTATTCACGTAACAATAGACTAATAGTGTGGCATAACCTGAAATCATTTTGTTTAAACTAATTCCGATGCCCCTACGAGCTTTCTATCCTGTAACAGTTCTTAAAAATTGTATTTCTGATGAGTGTAGTTTATTCAGGTCATGTGATAGTTCACCATGTCTCATAAGAATGAATTGAAAACACAGGATACAAAATAGCTTCAAATAGTTTGTTAGTCATGACATAGGATGTAAAATCAATCATTACGATATAAAGTGCTACAGGATTATTTTTCCTGCAGTCCTTGTCCGATATTTGCAGTGGCATTTACGAGATAGGTCTGAAAACAACTGAACACCTAATAACAAATTTCACTTGGGTAAATTTTCTGAACAGTGACCGGACAATCGTGCTGCCTTTCTAGGCATTACAAGATATAGTGCTGTAAATCAGGCATAAAGTAACTACAGTTGTATACCACTCCTGAATATTTAAGAAAATATTTATGATATAGTTCTTGATGGGTAGTGACCAAATAATTGACGAAGAAATATATGATGCTATCTTGAGGTTGGTCAGTACACCTCAAAATGTTCTGCGGTTAGTGCTTTAAATAATAAGGGTTGGCTATTACTTAACAATTGCTGTTTATTGCCACTTCAGAAACCATAGCTACCAACCAGCTATAAACTTCCGAAGATTTCGACAGACTCAAAAGAGAGCCCTTTATTCCGATTTCGGAGCCTCTTGTCGCAAATGGAGAATATTCAGCCTGCTTAACTCGTAAAACCTCGTATCTGTCTCCTACGATATCGTCTAAAATGGACCCTACCGTTCCCTTAAATTTATTAACCGTCATCTTAAACCTGACCTTCCTTAATAGTTCTTCAATTCACTAAGTCGTCAAATAGATTGATGCTGAATGAATTTTTCAATACTTTTTTTCTGTTCATCGTATTTCACTTTTCACCACACCTTCTTCTTCCCTAACACCACTTCGGAAAATACTGGTCCTTAGCGCGATATAATGCGACGCACTCGTTTTCCAAACACGTTTGTCGAGCGCCCCTCTGCAGATAAACTTCTTGCTACAACTGTTCCCCGCCTACAATTATCAGGCCTATATTTTCCTTTCCCGCTGTTATCACGTCATTTTTTTCCACAAGTGTACATTTTTCCTATTATTTCTGCTTTCTCATCTCCTTTAAACAATGTGTGGACAGTATGCTTCATCACAGATTGCTACCCGTGGAGCAATGTATCCAAACCTTCTACAGATTGTAACCTATACGGAAAAATCACTAATAAATTTTTATTTAAAATGTCTATGAGGCGTTAAAATATGTAGAAGGAAACGGCAAAGTTAAATAAGTAAAACATCTGGTCTACCCAATACTTGGCCTAGGACACCGTTTACCTCTTTATGATGATATTCAGAAGTGGTATAAATGTCACGTGTTGATTTATTAATTACAATACCTTCCGAGACAGCGTCATCGGGTTACTGATGGTGTCCACATTCATGCACAAAGCAGATTTTTTTACTTCTTCTATTTATTCTTTGATCATACAAGAGTATTCACTACTGGGAAGGCCTTTACATGAATGCCACTGAACTGAGATCTTAAATTTAGTTCACCATGGTTCTGTCTGTGTATGATACGGTGCCGAAGCGTTCTACTGGGGGGGGGGGGGGTTATCACGCTTTATTTTATTCAGCTTATTCTGTCATTAATGGTCGTAAAATAAGAGCTTCATGTCTGACAAATACGAACTCATCCCCTGGTTAAATTTATCGCGTGTCTCAATACCTCTCTCTCCTTCTCACACAAAAAAGAGAGAACTATCATAACTTAAATAAGAGGAATTGGTATCTAGTAACTGCAATATTTGTGTAGATACAGAAATATAAATTTCATTTTCTGTTATTCGATAGGAGTTGTGCGTGTTGACGTTTGTTTTGCAGTTTGTTGTCGTGGACGGTATGATGGACGGGTACCAGCAGCTGGTGTCTGGCGCCGCGGCGGCAGCTGCGTTGGACGAGCGTACAGCCCGCTACCTGCTGCGACCGTCGCTGCACCTGGCGGCAGAGTGCCTGCTGCCCTCCTATGAGGTCTACGCCGTGGCCCGCGGCAGCCCGCTCACGGCTGCGCTCGACCGCGCCGTGCGCAGGCTGGTCGAGGCGGGACTGCCTCAGTTCTGGCGCGAGCAGAATACGACTCAGCGGCAAGAGTCGGCCGCGGCTCTCGAGGCCTTCACGCTGCATCATCTAGCAGCCGCCTTCGTCACGCTCTTCATAGCACACACCGTCGCTACCGCTGTCTTCATCGCAGAGATAGTAAAAGCTAGACGGGTAAAACATATCTGCACTCATAGCCCAAGTGAATTCTATGTAGGATCAGAACACGTTGAAATTTCCCTACAGCACAATAATCATAACCCGAACATACGGTAGGCTGGCGAAACGGTCGTAACTAAGAACTGCCAGCTTGCATAATCTGTTTACCGTATGAGGTTCTAATAGTGTTGCAAAAAATATGTTTTTTTTCTGACTTGAAAAAAAAAAAAACATGGAAAAAACTAAAAAAAAAACATGGAAAAAACTAAAAAAACATGAAAAAAACTAAAAAAAAAACAGTTTTTTTTTCTGGGACATGTTTTTTTTTTCATAACTACTAAATCTCAAATTTGTAAGGCATTTATCGTTTAATATGACTGTTTTAGAGTTTATACTAAGTACTTATCTTAATTTTTAAATCTACTATATTTTTCTAGTTCAGTAGAAAAAGAAATACGAAAATGTTCGCAATATTGACTGAAGTTTTGTTTACGAACGGGGACTCCCCGAAGAGGCTAGGTTCCGCGAGAAGGAATCTTCGTTCCTCGTTGTTTGGATTGATACTAGCTATTTGAACTAGTGCTGCCAGCCCTACGAATTTATCTGTAGACCTACAGATCTCTTAAAAAATTAGGAATTTTAAATTTATCTACCGCTTTTTGCCTCTTTTTATTACTTATTTTGCTTTCCTTATATTCGTATACTTGTTACACTTGTTATACTGAGTCACTAAGTTGTCAGTAATTATGAATCGTTTCTTTGCAACCGTTGGCGTAAACCAACGATTGAAAAGAAATAAAGCTCCTATTTTCTATGACAATACATTTAAATTCAAACTTAAAAGACCGTAATTCGGAACTATCTGCGCAGTATTTATGCAGAGTGTGTACAATTTAAAATTGCAATCTCAAAATCTTTTGTGTACAGTACAAGAACAAACAGTAAAAGAAAATGTAACAATTTCTGAAGTTATGGATCTAGAGACAGAAGAAGAAACAGAAATTTCCGACACCGACCGAACTAGTGTGGTAGTGCTGATACTAGTGAATTTGGTACTGACATAGAGGATGAATAAAATTATGTTACATATATAGATACATTTATGAATCATTATGTAAGACATTATATGATTCATTAAGATTTAAAACACACATGTAAAAATGTAAGTTCCGTAAATAAAACTATAATTTATCAAATATATTGTTTTCTGAAAAAAAAAAATTAAAAAAAAAAAAGGGTGCTGAGTTTTATTAATGTTTTTTTTTTTCACAAAGCTGAAAAAAATATTTTTTTTAGTTTGCCAGACCAGGTTCTCCTCTAATAGTTGATTTCTCTTATACCTTCGATGCCCAGTGTACATGTCTGTGATAGCAATACGGTTTGGTCCTATGTATAGATTTGACAAATACATATACTTCAGTCCTACTCGCTAAGTCGGCAAGAACTCTAGTAATAGTTTCTAAGAACCTTCGAGTGATCCTCACTCTAATAAAATGCCTTATTGTAGAGGTAAATACACAAGTTAACTTTTCTTTCAGAAGCAATAACTTATAATTTCTCCAGTTATCCTCGAGATGTAAGTTTTTGACTTCTCTGAAATTTTCTTTCCGCTCCTGACACGACTTAGCTGATTGGAGCCCCGGTGTTGGAAGAAATCTGTGTGACGGTGACTTGACTGGCAGGACAGAGAGGTGGTTGTGCACAATTTATAATCACCAGACTGTGTACCAAAGGCCAGGCGTATGTCCCAAATGTTTCCGTAGTGAGTGTGGGATGAAAGCATACGGCACTGTTGTTAGTCCAACGCATAAGTAAACTTGGCGGCCGCCTTGCAATTTTGCGGAAGAGTAGATCAGAGAACGTGTTAAGAATCTCCCTTCCTCATTTTGCGTTTATTAAAAAAGCAGTCATTTCCATTAAACAATACTCTTTCTATATTGGCAAGGGGAAACCATCCCTGTCAAAATTGCTAAAAATGGTTGTCATGGAGGAGAAACACCATTAACGCCTGCTTCACCGGATATGGAGATCATAATCATCTCTGTGTTCTCTACTTAAGATGTTCCCAACCATCTGTCCCAAGCATATTATTTAGTGCTCTGTCCCCAATACCATCAGCAGCCATCTCTTATCTAAAACAACAATTGCGTGCCTCTCAAGTCTATTTTATCGGGGTCTATCCCAACTATAAATGTTCTTTTTCTGCTTTTGGCTGTCGAAGACCTTTCCACGACTACACTAACTATATATTACGTTTCTCTATAAACGACGGTTCCAGAAGGGCAAATCATTGATTTATATCAGTTATACAAATCGTTTTTGCTTCAAACCATCCTACATCCTCGTTTTGAATCCACTCAAATCAAAGTCTACGTGATCTGCTTAGCATATTCATTTAAAAGAACGTTCGTTTCCTCTTCACATTTAACATCAGATATCGCGTATACACAATTTTACCTTAACCGCATTCACGAAGGATTTCCTTTTTTGTTACGCACTTTCTTTATCATGTAGAGGAAGATTCACATCGCATACGCTAAATGCATACGAGTTTAACATTCAGTCTTATGTTAGATTTGTAGCAGTACAATTTCGTAAAATTTGCTTGCAGGCAAACTGTATGTACAATACTAGAGTTTGTCTGTGTGTCGTTAACAACATAAACTTTCCGAATTAGTGGCAGTTTCAAGGAGAGGTAGAAAAAAATGTTTCGGACAAACGTTTTTAAAACAAAGAACAAAAATTCAGTAGGGAAACAGATCCAAGAAAAGGGCAAAAACAAGACTGCTCCACAGCTTTTTCTTACCTGCCAAACATTTTTTTGATAGCTGTGAATCAACAGTACAAGTCTGAAATTCCGCGTCACAATTTCCGGGCACAGTTAATCCACAATAAATCTGTATAGTTGGTATTTCTGCCAAAGTTAATGAAGAAACGGTTACCTCTTAGCTAAGTGAAATGAGCTGCTTTTTACGCACGAAGTGCATGGAGTTATTTCAAAGTGATCCTTATACTTTTCAGCTCTTACATAAACGAAGTAACTCTTTGAACTGTTGTTTACAATGCATAGTCCATATTCTGTGCAATTTTTTATCAAAAATTATTTCTAAAGGAAATTTTTTTGTAGATACATGGTTTCGTATAGTTTGTCAAAGTTGCTACCGTACGCTTACCAAACCATTTCAATATGAAATAAGTAGGGGAGGTTGGTAGTTCACATTGTGTTTTCAACCGTCGCTGATTTTCAGAGGGCGGCTATGTTGCTCTACCATAACAGGTGTGGTTCATTGTATGTGTTTTGTGACGCTCTGTTTTCGGCCAGCCTCTTAATATCCTTCACTCTGAAGTGCGTTCGGGATGAAGGTTTGGTGACTTCAATCCGAGCAGCGGCCAATCTCTCCAAGCAGAAGGTCACTGTGGAGGCAGCCAGGCCAACAGCAAGCATCCAAAATGCGGCCTACAACAAAAACATAGGCAAAACATTCTTAAAAGCTGCTAAAGTCAATAACAATTCGCTAGAAGGGATCTACAACGTAACTGCTCTATGTTAATTCACCAATCCTAATATGATTGCAAGTGTGAGGAGATTTCGCTTTTTTCCCGAAGGAGATAATGTAATTAAAATGTAATAACAGTGTTAAATTACTGTTTTGATGTCTGTGGATATTCACTTTTTCGATTATTTTGAGGCTATTAGCTCTAAACTAGACGTTACGTCTTCGTGTTTTACATGGAGCAGTCGAACAGAATTCGTAATTTTTATTTAATTTCAATTGCAATGGAGCACACACGCTCCGGTGGCAGTGTCCCTACAACATCCCACCTTTCCTATGGCTTGATTTCTTTCTTTCTTTCCTTTTTTCCCTCTCCGCCTACCTAGGGGGCATCCACAAATTACGTGAGGTGTTTTTCCGGATTTCTGGACCCCCCCCCCTCTGGTGAGATCTGGTCTGTGAGAACCCCCCCCTCCCTACAAATCGCCCTGGAAACCTTTGTAGACCTTTTTACTTTTTTGACGAAATACCCTCCCAAAATCGACTTTCGCGCAAATTGTAGACCTATTTTTTGGCTCTACTGTCTCCAAATTTTTCGCAAAATCTCACATGAGATTTCCGTAGACCCCCCCCTCCCCCCTGGTGAGATCTGGTGAGATTTCGCCGGACCCCCCCCCTATTTCACCTCACGTAATTAATTGATGTCCCCCTATGTCTACCCTTTACGAATTGCAATTTTCAACTCCTTTTTGGTAATCTTCCATTAATTCCCTTAGTAAATTTAGTAAATTATTCCAGTGACTCTACAAAAGAAAATTTTTCCACTTCCTTTCACCTGAATTCAAGAGCCAGCTTATGATTATGGCCATCTCTTCCCCTCCATGCAGAACTTCTATCCTTGTTTCATTTAATGTAATTTAATTGAAATGGAGTTCATGCTATGATGGCTATTTACTTAAACACCAATTATTCACCTTTCTCATTTTTTTATCTTAATTTCTTAGAGTCTAATATCTCTATCCATCCACTTATCTTTGGCGTATACGAATTTTAATTTAGCTTACAGCTTTTGATTCATGTTTTTGTGACAGTGATACAGCCAGTAAAAAAATTATCTGTTGTTAAATTAATTCTATGTTCGCGAACTTTGCGTGAATTTATTGATGCAAAAATAAAAATTTCGGAAAAAACTTCCCTCTATTTTTAGTACTGTAATAATTGTAATCAATTTATTATGAATTTATAGTTCATATATCTGAAACGAAAGAGTATCTCTACTTCTAAAATTTAAAGTGTGGATGTTTGTTTCTAGTTAGAATCCATACCTTTCCGACGATTTTTACCATATTTCTCACAGTTTATCTTATCAGCCAGCTTGATTCCTGAGACTCCTCACCGGATTCACCCTAAAATCTATATTGCAGGAAGACCATTCAAAAATATACTTTAAGAGAACAGAAATTTTTATATTATCTCTCAAAATAGGTACGCTCGACAAGTTAGTGTTCTCTCGAGTTCTTAGTAACCTCAGTCAACGATTACACTTTAAAAGAAAAAACATTATTATAACTGTGTTACGAGGAAAGGTGTTTAGCACGCAATAAAGATTAAGTATAGTGAAATGATGAAAAATTGTAACATTGCTAGGAGATAAATACTACACAATTTATAGCCTGCTTTTCAAAAACATTCTATGAGATTAGTTTTAGTAAATGTTGCATGGTAACTGTGTCTACCTGGTGAAACCATAGCTCAGCCAACAGAACGCATTTTTTACTAGTTAATATTGATTAATTTTGGTAGCAACATTAGATGTCACTTGTACCAAAAAATAGGCATCCATTTAGGCGGACAACATTAAGGACTGTGGGGACAGCCGACTCATATAGTATGCCATCTTCTCGTCAAAAATTGGAATTGACAGCTATGTCTTCATTGTTATTACTGTAACGCTTAATGTGCATTAACCCTCTAAGAACTAATGTATATCATTTTCTGCTGGATGTAGCTTTCTGAATCGCACGACGGAAATATTAACGCGGGTGACTGATGTTATGGAACGGATAAAACGTATTCATAAATTCAAGTTGAATTGAATTGCGATGGACCGCATGCTTCGGTGGCAACTTCCCTAGTCATCTAATTACCCCTTTCTTATTTTTTATTATTAACTTATATCGTCGTCGTCGGCCATACTCGTTTCCGAGTTTATGTTACTCTCTTGCGTGTTTATTTGTGTGTGCGCTGGTGGCTGGTCAGGCCGATTCTTGCATAGAACAGTCGTCCGCACACACTGCACCCAAATGTGGGTGGTTGGCGCGGTAGGGTTTGTCGGGCTTTCCGCCTTAAACGGGATTCAGCTGCCAGACTTCACTGCTCCTCTTCGAAACGTGCCACTGCTGCGGAGGTAGTTTTGCGCCATAGAACGCGGTCTTTTGTGAGGTTGTCCCAGGTGGTAAGGTCTATATTAGTTTTCTTCAGGGTCTTCTTGAACTGATCTTTGTAGCGTTTCTTAGGGGCACCGCGAGGTCTGCTGCCCGTGCTGAGCTGGCTGTATAAAAGTTGGCGAGGGATTCTACTGTTGCTCATACGCTGAACGTGTCCAACCCATCTAAGTTGGTGGCTGATGATGAGGGCTTCAATGCTATACATTTGAGCTCTTTGCAAGACTCTAATGTTGGACACATAGTCGTTCCATTTAATGTTCATTATAGAGCGAAGTTTTAGCTGGTGAAATCGCTCCATTTTCTTAATATCTCGCCGATAGAGTGTCCATGTCTCACACCCATACAGCAACGTGGAGACAACTACAGCTTGGTAGACCATCAACTTGGTGCTTAAATTAAGATCTTTGTTTAGGAACACTCGCCGAGTAAGTCGTCCAAAGGCTATGCGTGCTGCACGAATTCTGTTTTCTACATCCTTCTCTGCTGTGCACTGTGTAGAGAGAATGCTTCCAAGGTAGGAGAAGCTATCTACTTGCTCAAGGGCTGTGCCGGAGATGGTAACATCAAAGTCTGGGAGTGTAGCTCCAGGGGCAGGATGCGCTAGCACTTTAGTTTTTCGGGTGTTGATGGTCAGGCCAAAACGGTCATATGCGTCCTTGAAGTAGTTTACGGACTGTTGTATCTGCTGAGGAGTATGTGCTGGAGAGGTGTTGTCATCTGCATACTGCAGTTCTGTTACCTGGGTGAGGAAAGTTAATCTTGATGAGCGGAGTCTAGCTGGATTAAATAGTCCTCCGTCAAACCGGTATCTGATCTCCACGCCTGTGTTGGGGGTAGATGACGTTTCGTAGAGCATTGCTGCCAAATATAGGGCAAAAAGTGTTGGTGCAAGTACACAACCTTGTTTTAGACCATTTGTGATAGGGAACTTTTCAGAGGCGTCGTTCTGATAAAGGACTTGACCAACCATACCATCGTGGAGTGCTCTAATCAATCCCAGAAAATGTTCAGGGCATCCAAATCGTCTTAATACCATCCACATTGCAGATCTAGGCACGGTGTCAAAAGCTTTCCCTAGATCATAGAATACCAGAAAGAGAGGCTTTTGTTGTTCTCTGCACTTCTCTTGAAGTTGTCTAGCACAGAAGATCATGTCTGTGGTGCCCCTCGAGGCACATTGAAATTCTGGAAGTACTCTCTCTGACATAATTTTAAGGCGATTCAGCAGGATCCTAGCAAAAGTCTTTCCTGCTATAGATAGAAGAGAGATACCACGATAATTGTTGCAGCTACTTCGATCCCCTTTTTTGAAGATGGTGACTATGTTAGCATCATTCATGTCCTGAGGCACGTCCCGAGTTTCCCACATGAGAAGAATTAGTTGGAAAATCCTGGTTTTCAAGGGTAACCCCCTACTTCGAATCAGTTCTAAAGGAATATTGTCTGGTCCAGGAGCTCTACCTGGATTCAGGCTATTCAATGCTTTGCAAAACTCCTGGAAAGTTGGCGGTACTGACATCCAAGGTTGTGGAGGGTGCTGCGGCATATTCCTAAGGAAATCGTCTGCAGCAGTAGAGCTACGGTTCAAAAGAGAGTTCTTTCCAGCGCTTCAAGATATCCTGGCTCTCGGTAAGAATGGTAGTGCTATCAGCTGCTTTTAGTGAGCCAGATGAGCTGCGAGTAGGTCCATATAGCTCTTTAATTCCTGCATAAAAATTTTTAAGATCCCTAATCCCTAGCGTCTGATAGGGTGTGGAGTTCCTTTGCTTTCTGTTGCCACCAGTTATTCTTGATTTCCCTTATTTCTGTCTGACATTTCCGCTTATGGGCCTGAAAGCGGGTTTTCTTCGTCACAGAAGTTGGATCTTGAACGAGAAGTTGATAGGCTTCACGTTTCGCACTGATGAGGGTCAAAATTTGTTCATTATTGTCATCAAACCAATCTGGCCTTTTTTTATTCTCGTAGCCAATTACTTTCTCTGCAGATTTCAGTGATAATGTTTCGAAGGGTGGTCCATTCTGATTCCACGTTCCTTGTATTGATTGGATTGTTGGACAGTTGTTCTAAAATTTCATCTTGATATTTTGAGGCGACAGTATCGATGCGGAGTTTTAAAGTATCATATTTCCTCTTGGAGGGGTTCAGTGTGGAAGGAGCAGTGATTTTTTACTTATTGAGAGCTCTCAGGCGGCTCACGAGAAGTCTATGGTCTGTCCAGCAGTCATCAATGTTCCTTGCTGTCTTAGTGATGAGAACATCTTTTTTATCACGTTGTCGGGTGATAACATAATCAATGAGATGCCAATGCTTGGATTGTGGATGCATCCATGTAGTCTTGAAGCGGTTTGGTAGGCGGAATTGAGTATTTGTAATGAAGAGTTCATGTTCAGCACACACAGAGAGAAGCAGCAGTCCATTTGCATTGCAGTTCCCTACACCTTGTTTACCTATAACCTTTTCCCATAGTTGGTTGTCTCTTCCCACTCTAGCATTGAAGTCACCGAGTAGTAGCAGCTTATCACTGGTAGGTATGTTGGTGAGAGTTTCATTCAGTTGGCAATAAAACTTGTTCTTTGCATCTTCATCATCCATTAAAGTGGGAGCATATGCGGAGATGAAAGTAATGTAATTGTCCCCTGAGAGTGGTATACGGAGAGTCATGAGCCGTTCGCTGATAGCAATGGGAGCAAGTCGATGTTCGCTTACCAGTTTTGTTTTCACTGCAAATCCGACCCCATGAATGCGGCGTTCTCCTTCCCCTTTTCCTTTCCAGAAGATGGTGTATCCTGAAGTAGCTTCGCTGATTTTTCCTTCACCCGAGAGTCTGGTTTCGCTCAGAGCAGCAATATCAATATTTAGTCTGGCTAGCTCATGGGTGATGAGAGCAGTTCTTCCTTCGGGTCTGTCATGATTGTCATTCAGGTCCAGTAAAGTCCTTACATTCCACGTGCCAATAATAATGGTTTTTGTAGTTTTTGAAGTTTTTCGACCGCAAAAAGGAGTGACCTGCTGGGTGCGGTTTCCCAGCCAGGTTCAAAAGTGATCTTCCGATGTTTAGCTCACATTTTCTAGAGCCTTCCCCATTCAGGGTGGGCAGCGGTGTTCCTGAATAGGCCTGCCCAGACACAGATGCAGGACCGGATTCCTGAGTAGATCACAGGGTCTCAGGAAGGCGAGCATCACACATCTGCGCCAACGTGCAGGTCAAGACTAGCAGCTCCCAGTTTCACTCAAAACCTGCCACCGTTATCTTTATCCCATCGCCGTTGGACTTGCAAGAGAGAGTGCCACAGGCGTGACTTTGTTTAAGGTGGATCTCAACTTGCCAGGAAGTGACCCACGCACTATGATTTTGGAACCATCCGCTGCGGCACATATAGCATGGGACGTGCAGCATCAAGAACCGAAAACTGCAACGGACTGCCGCAACACGCACAGAAGAAGGTGAAGCGCCTTTTTAGCCAGTCCGTCTGGCTAGGAACCTCTTCTGGTTTCACAGCCGTTGGGAACCAATGTTGTACAATGGTACCTCTTCCGCCTGCTTGCCATGAAGAGGAGATGCCCCTTCCGCCTCACTCTCCGTACCGAAGTCCATCTTCTCCGCAGAGTGAGCCGTTGAGGTCTTCACCGTACCCTGGCAAGGGGCCCATTACAAGGAACTTATATACTTTGATTGTTAAAGTCATCCATCCATCTACTTTTGCCATATACGAATTTTAACCTTAAATTCCTTCAGTTCTAACAATTCGGCAATCATTCGGCTTGGTAATAAAGTAGTAAAAAATTCCTTAGTCAAGAAGAAGTAGCATATTCAAAGAGAAATAACAATAGCATATATTTATTCAGTTATACGATACCAAATTATACGTGACAAAGCCATGTCTGTAGTGAGCATATCAAATAGTTTTACGTTTAAGTTACTCAAATGACATTGGCTGGACCTTATTTCATATCTAGAGCTATCCCATCAAGAGAGAGTCAACTTGAATCTCTTACCTCAGACACAGTAGCTATGTCATCGAGGAACCGCTTTGTCTCAGATACAATTTAGCATTTACCTACCAAGCAGGTACATCCTGCTACTATGCCAAAGAACACTTTCCTTTTCACTTGAAGAACAGTAATAATCGTTTATGAGCTTCGACTGTGCCGTCCGGAAAGTGTCAGGAGACAAACGTTGTAAGGGTCATTCGTGGGCTGCTCGGTGGTCAGAAGGTGTCATAATATTAGCAATATCAGCAATAGTTTCCTATTTACTCAGAAGTTGTAAATAGGGCTGGTATTCTGGAGCTAAATTTTTCCTGTTTCTGTAAATTAAAGACTGAACAAATTCAAGAGACTGCAGGTAATTAAAAATTTAGATCATTTATCATAAAGGATACTTTTTAAAATATTTTTCATCAATACAAGAAATATTATTATATATATAATCCACAAACTATAAATATATTTCGGAAAATTTTTCCAGTTTTATTATCTAATCTAGCAGAGTGCACAGCGTTGACTGGTGTGGTTGGGGCTGATTCACACTTGCAGCATTTCTAGTCACCCAATGAGAAATGTGTGTACCAAATTCCATGCAATTTGTACTACCCGTCTTTTGAGAGCTCTATGCGCTTTGGGTGTAGTTATTATCTTCTGGAATTGATATTAGAAGATTTATCTCCATCATACATTTAGTTTGACAGGCTGAAAATGAGAATCAAACTTCATGTCGTTTGTTCCATTTATGATATGTACTTACAAGACTCAGCCTCACCCTACCTAGTGCGATGGGGTTGGTTTACACCTACTGTATTTTAATTCGCCGAATGGGATACTCACAAATTCCAACAGCCCTTTGGACGTTTTATCATCATCAGCCAATTCAATCAACGAATGATGTGGCCTCTTAGAGTTATGAGTTCAGATAGAGCTTGAGCAGTCTTCTACAGGACGAACGATCTTGGGCGATCCTCTGCCAGTTAACTCCAACAACCCTGCGTATGTCCTGGTCCCATCGGTCTGGTGTTCTTCCTCTCAGTCTCTGATGATCTCTTGGGCTCCACTCTAACACTGCTTTCGTCCATTTGAGTAACATGGCTGGCCCACTCCCACTGGAGGCTGTCTTCTTTAAAGTAAAATGCCTGCGAACCCTGTGGCTGATCTAATATCGGTTGCTCTCTTGTCTTTTCTAGTTAAATCTCGCTCTCCTTTTCTAAGATTTCCTTTCATAAATCTGATTAATGTCCAGGTCTCACTGCCGTCAGTACAGGAAGAACGCATTAGTAGTAAACTATTTGCTTTAAATTTGTGGGCATATTATATTTGTGATAGCGGAATGCCACCCAAAGAAGATTTCAGGCCTTACATATCCTCTCATAATTACAAGCAGTCCAAGATAAATGTACTCGCTGACATTTTCTAAACATTTATTGTTTATGTCATCAGCGAATCTTAAGTTGTTAAGTCTTCTGCCATTGTTTGTAATTCCTTTTTCTGCTCATTCTAACTTTGATATTGCCACCTGAAAGAGAGCTGAAAATATTTTCGGAGAGATGGGATCAACTTGCTTAAAGCCGCTTTCGATGCAGAAATCTGCAGTTGCTTCCATAATACTGACAAAGGCTGAGGAGTTGCCATGGATGTTATGGGGCACTCTGATATAAGCTGTGTTGGCATGTTGGCTAATGCTTGCAGAACAGCCTTGTGGCTTATTGAATCAAATGCCTTTTCGAATTCTATAAAAGCTACAGAAAGAGGCATCTGGTATTCGTTTACACGGCTAATTAGTTTTGTCAAGGCCCGAATATGATCGATTGTGCTGAAGCTACTGCGGAATTCTGTTTGCTCAATGGGTTGGACAGAATCACGGAAGGAACTGATTCGGTTCAACCAGACGTTTGAAAAAACTTTGTACAGAACAGATAAGCATAAAGGTCGATAGTTTTTGATGTTGTGAATACTACCTTTCTTGTGCTGCAGAATGATTTTAATTTTAGTCCATGATAAAGGGATTGCAGCATTGCGCAGGCAGGAATACAGGACTTTAGCCAAGTGTTCAGACGTTATACTAGAACAAACATATTTTGAATTTTAAATGTATGATGAATACATACATTAGCAGTAAATCTTGACTGCAATAGTGAAAAGTCAGAAAGAGTGTAGTTGTTAGGTATTTTCTGACTTTCTCACCTGCAGGTGGTCCATGGTGAGCGTGATGGGCTCGCCGGATGACTCCCCCGCCCTGGCGCCTGTTTCGCGCCCCTCCTGGTCGGCAGCCCACTTGGCCACGAGTCCCAGCTCTGTGGCGCGCTGGTCCAGGCGGCGCAGGTGCCTCAGGAAGGGCGAGTTGGCCCGCATGGCGCGGGCTGCTAGCCCCGGCACCAGGCACTCTCGCACGAGGTGCAGGCGGCCCGCGGTCGTGACGTTCCCAACCACCATGCGGCCCACACCAACCTGGCAGGCACAGTGTCGTATCAACACCCACTGTTTCTTCTCACACACTTTAATGATGATACAAGCGATTACATTCCCATTTTAGTTAACAGAATATATTTTTGAAGTAAAAATCAACAGAAATGGTGCATAAAATATCAGGAAACTTCAGCTAACTGTTTCCGGTATTCGTGTATCTACTTTTGAATACTGTATTCATTCATGATCCATTTTTTACAACTTTGCTCAAAACAAGTAAAATTTGTATGAAAAATTAATACTTTACGATTAAAATATCTTTTAACAAAGTAACTATTTAGACGCTAGTTTCAATGATCCAATTATATATAAAAAAAATTTAATTCCTATCCTACTTTGATGAAATCTTCTATTCACAATTTTATTTAAAGCATTCAGTCTCATTATAACAGGGCTCAAAATTGCATTCTTTTTATTCGCTCTTCTTAAACATGGCTACTAATTTTTTGGGTAGTGTATATTACACGTCGTGTTCATGATTCGGTGGTGTATGTATTATCCAGGAATAACTTCCTTGTGACAGATTTAATGCACGGAAAATATGATAGTGAACAGTATTCTAAAGTGAAGAGTGACCGAAGTAATTACTTATTTCAGCAGGAGTGAGCGATATTTGATTAACTTTAAATTAATCAGCCTTATATTTGGAAGAAGAACAAACTTATGGTTAAATTGTTTGAGCAGAAATTCTTTCACATCACCACGTTTCTCCATGACGACAGAATGTGTAATCACACTCTTGTAGTGGTGTGTGTATAGTATTGATAATGAGTCTGCTGGTCTTATTCGCGTCTTTCTGAAGGATAGGCCATTATTGCAGGCACCAGGTTTTACTTTCTCTTATTTCAACCCAACTAACAATGTCGTCATCTGTATGCTGTATACACTATACAATAACACTATAACCGTACATATGCAATTGAAATTTCAGGTATGCCTTACGACACACCTTCCAGACTATTTTCGCAGACCCAGTTAGGATGCTTGCCTTCTGATGTATGCTACTAATTCAATGAAGACTTTTGACGATATAAAGGAATGAAATTTCACCTTACTCTGCCGCTTTACTTAAATGGCTACATACGCTCTAAGCTTTTTGAAGAAAAAAAAAAACTAATAGCATGGGCTCCGGGAGGGGGGTGCAAGGGGAAGCAAGTTCACCCCCCCCCTCCCTGTTATGAAAGAAAATACACAGAAAAAGATTAAGAAACAAAAATTCTATTATTAAATTCATTGTTTGAATAATAACTTAAGACACCTAGGTTGTTGTCCAAATTTGTTCAACAACCTGTTAATAAATCCAGTATCGTTAGTTAATAAGTAATAAGTGTTATATATAATGTATTTTTAAAAAAACAGATGCACTCCCCTCCTTAAAGTAATCCTGCCGGCGCCCATGACTAATAGTTAGTAAGTTATCGTTCTACATATCTTCGTCATCATTATTTATACCCGATTGCTTTTATGTAGCAGTCTTTACACACATAAAAATATAACTACCGCGACGAAGGAAGCAGCTATATCTCAGAATGAAGCAGCTTCGAAGTGACTATAAAGATTTGAGAGTAATGGAAGGAAGGACAGTACCCCCAAGACGGCAGCATATCTGTGGGGCATCTTGAGCACTGGGTCGACTGTGTCTGGCCCCCTGGTCCGCACCACGAACTTGACTCGCAGGCGGTCGATGATGTCGCCAGCTCGCGAAGACGTCGCCATAGTAGAGACGAGCGGGTGCAGTATCAGGCGCAGCCCAGACGCGTCCAGGGCGCTCAGAGTGTCGATGTCCTTCCCGTACTGCGGTACCGTCAGGTAACTCGTCAGCGAACCCTGCCACATCACAATACACGTATATTCAGGGTGTCCCATATGCAGAGGAAAAACAAAGAGCAGGTGGAAAACATAAAAACGATTCAGAATTGCATTGCACCGTAACCAGTAGCCGGAAACGTTATTGGAAAGTGATTGCACAGTTACAAACCGGGTGTGGTGGGTGAGTGGTTAATGCTCTGGCCTAACATTCGGGAGGACGTGGGTTCTAATCCCCGTACGGGCATCCAGATTTGGGCTTTTCCATGGTTTCCCCGAATCACTCCAGGCGAATGCTGAGATGCTTCCCTCAAAAGGCCATGGCCGACTTCCTTCCCGTTTCTTTTCCCAAGTCCCATCCCGCCCCTAATGACATCGACGTCGACGAGGCGTAAAGCCATAAGTAAATAAAAACACTTGTAAAACATTTATTCCATTTGATAATGTTACAGGAGATTTCTTTCGATGCATGCCTAGGAACGGTTACACCCTGGGAGGTTTCTGCCGCGGCGGAAAATTTGCCGTTGCCGTCGTTACAGTGGTGGCGCGAGGGATCAAATGGGTGCTTGGTTAAACACTGGGCGGCAAGGAAAACCCACGGCAGAGTTGCCGTTGACGTTAAGTATGCTGCCCCGCGCTGCCGCCACATTCGAAGGCAATTTTGCCGCCGCAGTCCAGACATTGGCCCATGTGACCAGATAGGCGCTTACACACTCGGCGGATTTTTAACTGCTTATGCGCTTTCACTCTGTGTAAACATTCTTTTTTAAAATTTAAAAATCGTAAACTGAGTTAAGTGGTGATAGATAACGATCTTCTCATTTCGTAATACAAGCGAGGCCAGTTTTATTGGACAAAACATTAGATTCTTTTAAAGATCGCGGAACGCTTGGAAAGAAGTGTACCTTGAAATTAGTAATAATTTTGTCGAACTGAAAAATGAGGAAAAATGCCTTTGGATAGTAAACTTTTGATCACATATTTACATAAATTTTTACAGCTTCAACTAGAGATTAAAAAATGTTGAGTCACATTTTATAGAAAGATTTTGATGTTTAATACCGTATAACTGTGTCCTTATATCTGAGACATTTGCCAAGAAACACTTCCAAAATTAAATCGAAATTCTGCTGTTCGATATTATGAGACTTTTTTTTATAACACAGCAGTGACGAATACAGTGAGGCAAGCTGGTCAGTGAATTAGGCATCTTCGCCTATTATTTTTGATTTTTCTTTGTAAAGTAATAATTATTAGAATACTCAACATATTACAGTTAAACCAGAAAAGTTTTACTAATCGATTGTGCTTTTAAGGAAAAAGCAAAAAGATTAAACTCAACAGTGAAGTGTTTATTACACAGTGAAGTATGTGTATCAGTTACAAATAAATGTAAGTTTTAGCCATTAAAGGCATAGTGTATTTCTCAAACTTTCCCTGTATGCCTATTCCTATTCACCTCAAGGAGTTTTAACCCTAATTAATATAAAATAAATTTAGTGGATTGGAATTATATAAAATTAAATGTTTATCTACAGTAGCCCATGAGAAAACTGCTTACATTAACGTGACTGCCAGCATTTCCTCACATTTAATACAATTAGTCAACTGGGTATTTATCCTTTGAATGCTGTACTTTAGTTTTCCAAGCATCTCGTCCAAATAAACATCCCAAAATAATAGAAATACTTGGTGTCGTCGTTCCTCAAATATTCTGTTCTCCATTGGTTGTTTTCATGGATCCAAATATCTTCTGTGAACGGTAAACAAACCTGCTAATCAGCGATGTACAGTAACTAATGTAAGACATCAGAACTCAATGTATTACAGTGCTACGCAAATAATCATAAAAATGCTACCAACATGTGTAATATATACTGGAGTTACAAACATAACTGGTGCTAAGAGGCTGTACAATTATAAGCATATGTGAACAAAGAAAAATACAGAACCGCTGAAGTTGCTTCGCAAATGAAGCGAAACGCGTTCGGAAAATAAAACAACAATTTCAATTGCATTGGCGTTACAATTATTCATAAAATTGAACCTCAAATTCTTTAGGCAACGAAGGTTAATTTTCCGCTGCGGCAAAAACCGCCCAGTATGTAACCGGCCTTACACCGCCGAATCAAGTATTGGCGGATTTGTCTCTAGACATTCAACACAGTTAGCTCCATGTCATGAGTACGAGTCAATCATGGCCTGTTTTCGTTACCTCTTAAAAATTCGTATTCGCACAAATTGTTATCCATATGTGGAAATAATAAATTTGTTTTGTACATTTTTCTGGGAGAACCGTTTTCGATACAATGTTCAACTGCTCGTGCATTGCATTCAACTCTTATGAACAGCGCCGCTTATCATCGAACGGTGGCGTTTCCGGTCACTGTGGTCGAGTAGATCAACCAAACCAGAAATAATTGCTATTCTTACTGGAAATTTTTCTCAGCAATCTGATTTGTTTTTATTGCTATCTCTTCGCGATGTGTGTATGTGCCAGTATGCTTTACTGGCAACAATATTCAGGATTGTCCAAGTAGAAATCCAGTTTTGGTCCGCCTTGGCCTGCCCCTAATGTTTGTAGAGTATTGCAGTAAAGAATCAGGTAGTGTTTAAAGATTACCGTATCTCTAAAACTTGAGCAGTCCTACAACAAACTAAAACGTTGTACTCGTATTCATACTCTTATTTTTACATGAGAATTACCTTTATTTTTTTAGCATTATCTTTCTTTTTTTGGTGTTATTCGTCTCCGGATCGATTTGACGCCATACTCCATTCTTCTTATATTGCACTAACGTTCTAATCTCTCCATCTCAACATACCCCCTATAATCTATGTTCTCAGTTATGTGCTGTAATGGACGGTTTTGAGATATATTAGTTAAGGTTAAATATTAGTACTTTAGTTGAAAGCAACGGCCCGTACGCACGCGGAGAGTTCGCGTGAGGTTAGCCTCGTTTTGCAGACGCAAGCGTCAGCAGATGCCAGGACTGAAGGCGATGACCGGGGTGACGACCGATCGAACATCTAGAACATTCGACGATCGGGATAAATTACGAGCGACGGTACGCACTGGGGTCTCTTCTGCAAGTATCAGTACTGTAGGGCAGACACTATGTCAGTTTAACGGTTAGGGTGCCTCTCTCCGTAGCCGGGTCTCGCGTCATGGCCGGTAGCAGGTACCCTCGCTACCAAGACTAGCTGCTAGCCATTCTCCCTTGTAAGTAATGGATCCACCATCTATACTTTGAGTATATCAATAACGTCAAGAAACTATGGCTTCAGTTATTAGTACCATCGGGGTTAGCCTAGCAGACAGTATTCATTCGGATGTATTGGCTTCAGTCTACAGTGTACAATAAACGCCTATCGTAGCAGTTAGACGCCTTGTCTATCGTACTAGAAGTAGAAGAACCTATAGCTAGCCTTAGCCCAGTTCAATGATCATTACCTGGTACTATTATAAAGCAAAGGGTCATGTCCTTAACCATGTGGTGTCAGTTATCCTGATTAACAGTAATCCATCTAGCCGCCGTACTACGAGGAGGCAGCAGAAGTTGCCGAGGCAAACTGTGGGAATACTTCGCACAGGTCAGTACCTAGGATCTGGTCGGGTTCTCCAATGCCAC
>JARYHS010011408.1:134179807-134289807 GCA_031002005.1 Vandiemenella viatica | reverse complement strand
TAACTGTGTCCTTATATCTGAGACATTTGCCAAGAAACACTTCCAAAATTAAATCGAAATTCTGCTGTTCGATATTATGAGACTTTTTTTATAACACAGCAGTGACGAATACAGTGAGGCAAGCTGGTCAGTGAATTAGGCATCTTCGCCTATTATTTTTGATTTTTCTTTGTAAAGTAATAATTATTAGAATACTCAACATATTACAGTTAAACCAGAAAAGTTTTACTAATCGATTGTGCTTTTAAGGAAAAAGCAAAAAGATTAAACTCAACAGTGAAGTGTTTATTACACAGTGAAGTATGTGTATCAGTTACAAATAAATGAAAGTTTTAGCCATTAAAGGCATAGTGTATTTCTCAAACTTTCCCTGTATGCCTATTCCTATTCACCTCAAGGAGTTTTAACCCTAATTAATATAAAATAAATTTAGTGGATTGGAATTATGTAAAATTAAATGTTTATCTACAGTAGCCCATGAGAAAACTGCTTACGTTAACGTGACTGCCAGCATTTCCTCACGTTTAATACAATTAGTCAACTGGGTATTTATCCTTTGAATGCTGTACTTTAGTTTTCCAAGCATCTCGTCCAAATAAACATCCCAAAATAATCGAAAAACTTGGTGTCGTCGTTCCTCAAATATTCTGTTCTCCATTGGTTGTTTTCATGGATCCAAATATCTTCTGTGAACGGTAAACAAACCTGCTAATCAGCGATGTACAGTAACTAAATGTAAGACATCAGAACTCAATGTATTACAGTGCTACGCAAATAATCACAAAAATGCAACCAACATATGTAATATATACTGCAGCTACAAACATAACTGGTGCTAAGAGGCTGTACATTTATAAGCATATGTGACCAAAGAAAAATACAGAACCGCTGAAGATGCTTCGCAAATGAAGCGAAACGCGTTCGGAAAATAAAACAACAATTTCAATTGCATTGGTGTTACAATTATTCATAAAATTGAACCTCAAATTCTTTAGGCAAGGAAGGTTAATTTTCCGCTGCGGCAAAAACCGCCCAGTATGTAACCGGCCTTACACCGCCGAATCAAGTATTGGCGGATTTGTCTCTAGACATTCAACTCATGGCCTGTGCTCGTTACCTCTTAAAAAATTCCTATTCGCACAAATTGTTATCCATATGTGGAAATAATAAATTTGTTTTGTACATTTTTCTGGGAGAACCGTTTTCGATACAATGTTCAACTGCTCGTGCATTGCATTCAACTCTTATGAACAGCGCCGCTTATCATCGAACGGTGGCGTTTCCGGTCACTGTGGTCGAGTAGATCAACCAAACCAGAAATAATTGCTATTCTTACTGGAAATTTTTCTCAGCAATCTGATTTGTTATTATTGCTATCTCTTCGCGATGTGTGTATGTGCCAGTATGCTTTACTGGCAACAATATTCAGGATTGTCCAAGTAGAAATCCAGTTTTGGTCCGCCTTGGCCTGCCCCTAATGTTTGTAGAGTATTGCAGTAAAGAATCAGGTAGTGTTTAAAGATTACCGTATCTCTAAAACTTGAGCAGTCCTATAACAAACTAAAACGTTGTACTCGTATTCATACTCTTATTTTTACATGAGAATTACCTTTATTTTTTAGCATTATCTTTCTTTTTTTGGTGTTATCCGTCTCCGGGTCGATTTGACGCCATACTCCATTCTTCTTATATTGCGCTAACCTCTCCATCTCAACATACACCCTATAATCTATGTTCTCAGTTATGTGCTTCATATATTTTAATCTTTGTCTACCTCTACAATTCTTACCTTTGACTGTTCCACCCACTAACAAATTAACCATTCTCGCATGGCTGAAAATGTGACCCACCAACCTCTCACTTCTTTAAGACTCCTCCATTAACTTCTTTCCTCACCCATCATTTCCAAAACAAGTTCATTTCATAACTTATCTGGCCACTTAATTTTCAGCATCCTTCTATAGCACCACATTTCAAAAGCTTCAATTTTCCTTCTTTCTGGTAAAGTTCATGCTTCGCTATCATAAAACGCAGTGCTTCACACATATAATTTTAAAAAGATCTTTCTGAATACTAGATTAATATTTGAAACTAAAAGGTTTTTTCTTTTCCAAGAAAGCTCTGTTTGCTAATTCTATTCTGCTATTAATATCATTCCTGCTTCGGCCATCAGTTGTAATTTTACTTCCTAAGTAACAGAATTCAATTACCTCTCCTATTCCATCCCATCTTATTTTTATATTTAATTCACTATTATTGTTTGATTTCTGCTATATTTCATCACTTTTTTCTCATCAGCATTACTTCATGATATATATCCTATAGGAAATCAAGGCCAAAGCCACATAATACCGGCAGTATCAAGGTAATGAAGAAAAATTCACTTGCTGACATTCAGAAATATTTGGTAGTGAGGAACTGACACAACAAGTCTGATCAGGGTTGAATTCGTGGAAGGTTGTGTGGTATATAAGACTGGTACAGTGTCCACTACCAGACATAACAGTGTAACTCACCTGGAAAGTGTTGCTGAAGATGAGACAGAGCACAGTGAGCGAAACGACGACGGCGATCCTCGTGGTGCCGCGAGCTTCCTCGTCGTTGAAGCTCCCCGTGACGAGCACCTTGACGACGGTGAAGAGGCTTCCAGCAATGTTCGGGACTGCAGCAGCAGAGCCCCAGATGCGCCGACGCACCACGTCCGCCAGGCAGATGGTGGCCGTGAAGAGCACCACACTTCCCCCCAGCGTCACCCAGCCAGAGCCTGCGAACGGCAGGAACAGGCTCCGGAAGGCCTCGAGGCGACCCGCCTTGGGCACCACAAAACAGTACGAGTGGTCGCGGTACGGGTACGAGTACTCGAAGGCCGCTATACCACCGAAGGCTCGAACTCCTGTCCAGTTCATAACGTACTCGATGCTGTAGCGCCGGAAGAACGCCAGTAATGCCTGTGCCGACAGGTTGCTCCCAAGGAATTGTCGTTCTTTCCGAGTCATCACCTGTGCGGAAACCAGAAGCCGACGGACAAGGTTGCAAGGTTGCCAAGCGTTTACAAACACAAAAAAATTATTGCCAAAAGTTTAGTTCCTAAAGAACAATAATTACTGCATTCCATTTTTTTGAGAATTCCGTATATTACGAATGAATACAGAACCCTTACAGTTTTCCTTATTTGTCACAGTCACATAACTTATTAACACTTTAACTTAGAAACTTGTAACTGCACTCCATATTAGGTCTAACAAACAATCACACGAGTACTTAGAATTCGGAAAAATCATTGGGATGAAAGTAATTGTATTGAGTATAATGGAGCGTAGCAGGAATTTTTTTTTATATAATCTTCTTGCGTATCAAATAATAGCTGACAATCTGCCAACCTTTAAAATATTTGGATTTTTCTTTTTAGCTTATGATTTGTAGAAGCTACATGATAAACTATTAAAATTTTTATTTCCCCCCCTATTATTTCCGAAACTACTGACCTTAAAATTCTTTCAGAACATATAATTATATGCTCAGGAAAAATTAACAGGAAAAATTTTTCCTAAGTTATTGGTTTTGCTAAAATATCTAATGATTAATTGTAACAAATTTTATACTTCAGATGATCGTTATATTCGACAAAAATAATATGTATTATTCGATAAAGAATTTAAGGAGTCAGATAGTAAAAAACACTTTTTACACAGTTTTCAAAGTTTTTTCGTCATTCATTATAATTTTTTAAACTGATTTCTTATTATGTTTCATTAATATGTTCTATTTCAAATACAGTTTCCTAGAATCTGTGTACGGAATCCTGAACGAGTGAGAATAACCACTTTTGAAGGAATTTTTTAATTGGGTTAGATGTCTGCCAGGTCATCAAGAATAGGGATTAGATAAAACTACCCACTGAATCCGAACGGAGTAACCTATGACCAAATGTGTTTTTGTTACTCGGGAGGCTACTATGTTTGTAATATACGCCTTGATAAATGATAAAGGATAGTTATAATTTACAGCGTGAGCACCAGGCTTTTAAGATGGCGGCAGAGTTTGTCGCATAAAGCTCGTCTTTCACCTACACGATCCGGCAGCGAACCCCGAAGATTATATTGCGGCGACACGCCGGGAAAGCCTTCGTTCACACATAGTCATAATTCAGTAGCCGAAGAGAGAAATCCTAGACAATTACAGTGTTACACTGCTGTGGCGAAGTACTAAATGCCAGATTAATTGCGGCCACCTCTACAACACACCCTACGAAGAAAATTCGAAAACAGTGCCATTAAAACTGTTTTGCGGGTCGTTCGGGCTATTACGGCCAATCCCAACAGCGGCGTTTGTGGACTGGGAGAAAGTTGTATAAACCTTTCTGATGGTCGCATTTCTAAGTGATTTCAATTATCTAACTTCACTAAGTGCATTGTCTCAACGTCTATGTCATGATAGCTATTTGTTAGGAATCGAAAGTACTGAATCAAGTATGCACCGAGCGTATTTTGGATAACATGGTGCATTAGTGCATGGGAGACCTCGCTATTCGTTGCAATGTATCAAGTGATATATGACAGGACCATTTCATCATTCGTATTAAAGCCCCATACAAATGTTAATCAAGATGGCCAGTACCCCGTAGCAGTGATTCTCTCAATGAAGCGTGTCTGACTTCTCCGTTCTGAGTATGGCATCACTTTAACAAGCTCTTCGAAAATTTCAGGTATCGTAAATACGGCCCAACAAGACTTCACGAAGACATTACCTAAAACTCGTGAGTTAAACTTCTACATTGTTAAAATATTCCTGGGATATCTGGAGCCAAAGATGAAACAGTTATAGAGAGTGGCATATATTACTAAACGTATTGAATCGTTCTTTCTGTATGTGTTGTGGTAGATCTGATTTATTACTATATATTTTTCTTTCAGGTATTTTGAATACGACCTATGACACAGATGGTACTCTGATTAGGAGCATATTTATAAGAGAATATCCCACTAATAATAATTTCGTGGGGCCTCAATTAACTTGTAAAAGGATTTCTCGCCGGCTGCGCATTCCACTTCTATTGTAGCCTGGTAAACGAAACAAACAGTTTAATGTGATACCCGAACCACTAAGAGTCTTAGCATCTTAACATTAACAAAGCAAAGTTTTACCAAAGGTGAAGGCAATTTTTATAAAAAAATTTCATTTAATAGCGATGGAGCGCATGCTCCAGTGGCAATTTTCCTACACACCCATTTTCCCCCCTTTCCTGTTGTACCCACCTACTTTTGCTCTCTACAAATTTCAGCTTTAAATTGTTTCACCGTATTCGATGAATTATTCATCAGTTGGTAACTTATTCCAATCCCTGACACGCTTACCCACGAAAGAAAATCTTACCACACCCTTGTGGCTGAAATTGAGTGCCAGTTTGTGGTCATGGTCATCTCTTCCCTTCCATGCATTACTTTTAATTCTTACACCAATATCTTTCCACGCCTCATCGCCAATATACACCTTGTACACCCGCATGAATCTCTTCACCCTCCTCCTGTCTTCCAATGAATCCCATTGTAGGTCTTTTATCACATCGGTTACTGATTGTATTCTGTGGTAATTTCCAGAGAGAAATCTAGCATCCCTTCTTTGAACCCCCTCCAACTCCTGTATTTGATACCCTAATTGTGGGTCTCATACCACACCACCATCTTCAAGGAATGATCTAACAAATTTTTTGCAACCCAATTCCTTTATTCTCTCGTACATCCCCTGTTCACTCTGTTGTGGCTGGACAAGGAATTTTAGGATAATTTTATGCAAAGTTAATATGGGCAGGTGAAAGTGATTGTCTGTAGCAGAGTCGAAACCAGGGCGCGTTACCACATAGAGTTAAACAAGGCAGAGGCTGGAATGTAAGCTAGAATGGTTGCAACGACTCCAAAGTGGAACAGAGTGTCAGCGGAAACTAGGAGTGAGCACTACGTCAGGTGGAGATGGTAGGATAGAAAAGATTCTTATTGGCTGGGGGGGGCACTCCCTCCTACGAGTCCTACGAGTGTCAAGGAGGGGAAAACGACACAAAACTTGGCTGCGGGAGCGGAGGAGGGATCCTTGTCATCATCTTGGTCAGCTTGCAGTTCAGCTAGAAGTTTGCGGGGTTAGCAGGGTCGTCAGCGATGAACCGAGTCGGAGACTACAACTGATTAAGCCAGGAGTCGTCACCAGCAGAGCCAGGTGAGAAATAGCCAATGGTTTATACGAAATGTAGGCAGCAACGCGTAAAGTCAGAGAAGGAGAGTGAGAGTATGGAGATAATAATAGGAGGAGCTGAAGAGAAGTCTGGATGTAAATATATGTTGTATTAAAGTGTAAATATGTGAATATCTCTACTGGTTGTTTTATTTATAGTGCTAAGACTCACATGACATAGTGGTTACCCACGTATATATGTATTCCTCTCGGAAGGTGGCAAGGCGAAAAGAAAAAAAAAAGTTCGCTTGTACTACCTGTCCAATGTGTGCTGCCCAGTTGAGCTTATTATCGGAGGTTTTGCCAAGATATTTTAAGGCCTATAAAAAAATCTGACCGAGGGTACACCATCGATCCTTAATCAAATCCATTAACCGACGGTTTCTGATCATAATAAGTTAGTAGCACACCGAACAATGGAACGCCACGGTTCCGCAGGTCACTCCACCAACCTTGTAGTTCCGAGTGGCGTTCAAGTATCGCAGCAGCAGGTCGTACATGTGTTGGCTCTGCCCCTGGACTCTGACGCCGCCTCCCTTGACCCTGGTGGCGGTCAGTATAGGCGGGTTGTTGGTGATCATGCCTACCAGGGGATGACCCCACATGTTGCCATCGAAGCCGGGCCTAAAATGTATCGCCCCCGTACTGCAGCGGCGCTCCACAGGTTCCGTCTGGGAGAACGGGTGCGGCACTAAGACGCAAGCCTGTCCGAGTGAAGCGCTCCAAGTCACCATCACAGTGCCGCTCATGTCGCGGGACCACGCCTGCCTCAGCACCGACTCGGCCTCAGAGAGCGTCACTTCACCACCCGCCACCTGTAACATACACAACACATCGCTCTATCAAAGTGTCTAGCACTAAACTAAGCACGTGTATGGCACTGCGATGGTAACGGGAAAAGTTCTCGCCTTGCTTCAGAGAAGGTACTGGTATCAATAATTTTTTTGCCGTGAACACTATGAACGTTCTTTGATGGGGGTGCGTTCCAGCGCAAACAACAGGCAGCGGGCGTCGATTAATTATGTTAAAGTGTTTTCCCCAAGATCTGGACCTCCCTCCCCTTCCCCCATGGTGAGATTTGGTGAGATCCCCTATGGTGAGGTGAGATACTGAGAGACCCTCCTCCCCTACCGAAGACATAGTAATTTTTTGAGACCTTTTTTTAGCTCTCCTGTTTTCAAGAAATTTAAAAAAATGACGTGTAATTTCCATCGACCCCCTTCCCTTGGTGAGACTTCGTGAGATTTCGCTGGAGCCTCCCCCCCTTCCCCTTATTTCACCCCACGTAATTAATGGACGCCCGATTACGAAACCAGTGTATTTTCAAACTCGTAAATCAACCGTCCAAACATAAAGATTAGATGTCTATTTGTGGGCGCTCCTGTCATCATCGTCCTTCAAGGTCTAAATTGACGACTTCAGCACGCACAGAACGTTCAAGGAGAGAGGTTTTCTGACACTACAGCAGTGTTCTGGTGAATTCTAACAACTGAATTTTGGAAACTAGACCTTGCAGCTACAATATACTAATGTAAAACTAAATTTGCCTCTACAAGCATTTGGCTCAGAAAATGTCTAGAAGATGGAAACGAAAGGTACCTAAATCGGCCTATAATGTGAGCAAAACCAAACGAATACGGAATGAAATAGGAACAACACACGGAAAAAACTGGCGCTGGGGAATTTGGCTGAAATGAAAAAATATGAACAAATACCAGGAGAAATTGAACAAAATGACCAGCCTTTTACATCAAGTTCAGTTAATCAAAATGAAACTAAATCATTGTTAAATGAAGAGCATTGTCAACTCTAACGATTAAAAAAATGGAAGAAAAGAAAGTTTCAAAATTGATAGTCAAAACAAAAGAGAAAATTACGTCAATCGACAAACTAACTGCATGAAATGTATAATATCCTGTAGATTGTAAGGCATCTAAGAAATCTGTATGCTTCTAAACTATAACACATTTGGTCAGTAAAAATGTTTCCAGCAATGTACCATTCTCGGTTTTCACGAAACTCCCGACGGAAGTAGCCTGCTTACAGTTTAATCCTTAATTTTTTATGATATTCATATTATAATAATAAATGTTAAGTTTCAATTTCATCCGTGAATTAGTTCAAAGTAGACGTATTGTGGATGTCCCGTTGAAGTGGGTACAATGCAATATCGAGGCAACTTCAAATTCTTTGTTTTGGATGGTTTATTACCAACTGAAAATCATTCAAAGTTGTTGATAGTTTTAAAGGAGTCCGTTCCTTTATTTTAAACAGAAATGAGCAGCTAACTGTAACTTGACAATGAATTACGCGATGGACGGCAAAACACAGCAACCACAAATAAAAAACATCGAGGAAGCTACGATACATTTTGCACCTATAATTAAAAATATGAGGAAGATTTTGGGAAAATGGGTGTGCAATTATTAAATCAGCAAATATAAAAAAATATAAAAAATAAAAAAAATTATAAAATGTTATGATCAAATATTGAGAGACCGTGGTTCAAGTTACAACGAATTTAGCTTCTGCCGTGGGCTTAACCTACTGTGCAACTTTAAATCCGAAATGCGGATCGTTTATACCAAGTTTTACATAAGTTTGCAAGCTTTCACCGTTTAGAAACACGAGTTAATTGTCTGCAAAAATCTTAACTCATCTGGAATTCAAACCGACAATAGAGACCCACGGTACAAATATCTGAATAGTGATTTGCGAGATCGCTCGTATATGGAGAATCTAAAGTTATCGCAGAAACTCTGTCCGGAAAAATGTGTACAAGAAACGACATAAAAAGCGCGCAGACTGACGCAAGATGTTTCCACGCACAATCCTCATAGCTCCACTAATATATATTTTTTAATGTGCTCATATTCTTCACCTGATATCCACTTCAGATTTGAAGTTTGCTATCTAGTACGTTTTGTAAGTATAATATACTCCAATTTCACAGAATTTTCGAACTGCATCTCAATTCTCATTTTATAAATATATAAGAAACAAAGAGCAGTAAAAATGCCATGAGGTGATATTAATATGTACAAAATATATTAAACGAGGTCACAAGTAAGGAAGAAGGTAAAACTGGAGGGAAAAAGAAACATTATTCCCTTTATTTTATGCTTCATCTTCGACAACCAAGACTATGTGCTCTAACCGAAATATGGTTTATTTTGTGTTTGGATAGTATTTTTTATCATCGTAGCCCTCCTGAGTTTGGTAAATGATGGGACTAATCTATCTTCCCATATAAAGACATCGGTTATTTTTATGAATCATTTCGGTTACAACTTTCTTGATTAAGAAATTCAGTTTCTCTGCTTTTTTCTTCTTCTGCTTTGCTTGCTTCATATCCAAAATTTTAGTGAATTTTTTTGACTTGTTAATAGTTTGTGAAGGCACTCGCACGCTGCCTGAGAGGACACACGTGACTCAGCTCCTCACCACGAGTAGTGTTGGTGTCCTCGGGTCTCCCCGCTCCACCAGCCACTTCCAGGGGACAACGCTAACAGCAGGCAGCACGACCACGACAGTGCAGACGCCGGGCAGATCTCGCCACGTAGAGACGCCACTGGTCCCCGGCGAGGCGTACAGACGGCGGAGCACTCGAGTAGCCACGGCGTCGGTAGCAGCACCAGACTGCGGACACACGACAGAACAGAGAACTTCGTGGCAGAGAGAGAGTGAGAGAGAAAATGAGATTTAGCACATTAAGTTGGTAATGCTACACGGTTTTTGAATAAACATTAATACAAATAAAGGTGTGTGTTACGTGATCGTGTGAAAAATTTTAAAACATTGTGTCTCTTTCTTTTTTCAGGGATGTTCCGATCTTATTTGTATGTATTTTCATTCTAAAATTCATCTGCCGTAATCACGCTTTCGTTACACTAAACCTGTGATATGTTTTCTCGCGAGTGTATTGCCTGGTTGTCACCATACTAACTGTAATGTAAAAGTGGCGAGAAATGTAATTCGTACAAACAAATATCTACGTGGAAAAAAAAAAAACAGATGCTGTAAACTGCATCATAATTATAGCAGACTAGTTTAAGCCCGTTACTGTTTTTTGCGTATCGTGACGGTCTAGAATAGTTCCAGTATTTACGATGAAAGATTATGACAGGTTGATCTGATCTGGCAAAATATAAGCTTCGCCTGTGTTTCGCTCTTAAGATGAATAAAATCTCTTGAGCTTGAAGAACTCAGAAGCATTAATAGAGGTAGGTATTAAACACGGACAGGAACGACCGCGCTATCGTGTAACTGTTTCCAAGGGCGACACACTCGAACTTGCTTAAATATGAA
Organism: Vandiemenella viatica; assembly: GCA_031002005.1. Lineage (NCBI taxonomy): Eukaryota > Metazoa > Arthropoda > Insecta > Orthoptera > Morabidae > Vandiemenella > Vandiemenella viatica. Next base: position 134,279,277 of record JARYHS010011408.1, on the reverse strand, counting down.
CTTGACTTGTATTTGACCCTTAAAGTTCACTCTGCAAAATTTTTAAAAATTTCCTGTTGGCTTCCAAAGCATCACGTTGTTTTTTACTGAGACGGGTCACTCATAACGTAAACATTGGTCATAGTATCTGTGACGGCCAGAGAACTTAATATACATTCCATATTATTAAACAGTTGAGCAACTCCCCAGAAATACAAGTAAGTTGCCAGAATAGTCGACTGGGTGACACATTTGGTCTGATATCCACTTAAAATAACCTAATAACTGGTATAAAGCGAACATGAATAAATACCAATAACGAAAGTGGTCAATAAAATGCCTAAAAAGGAAATAAAACATAATGCATAAATTTTGGTCAAGCAACAACATTACTGAAAGTTGTAATTAAACTTAAATTTATCCTAAGCTAAAATTATAATTGGCATTCGTGGTTACAGCAGAGACTATGAGTAATTTAATTTTTTGAAGTTTTTTTAAGTTGCTTAATTGGTAACATGTTACTGATAAGCAGATCCACGATTTTTCAGCCGCAAAATTTATTAAATGTTTTTTAACTATGAAACACTGTGAAAAGCAAACTTAATGAATGTATTATGGCAATTAATTTGGTAGCAGTTGCTTAGCTATTAAATTGTTGACATAACCACGAATTCCTTCTAATGGTATCTCTGGTCGCTGTTTTGTGAGCGAAGGCTGACACGTGACACCGTTCTCCAGTCAATAGCATCGAAGTGAGTGCATGAGTGACCTTACGAAATTATATAATATAGATGGAGAAAATACGCTGATGAGCCAAAAAAATTATACCACTGCCCGCCGCGAGGTTGAATACAGACTGGTGACTTTGCGACTACGTCATGCGGTAAGGAACGTATAAGCGAAGTATAGTCGCATTGAGAGTCATTGCAGAGACGAGACATGTAGCAAATGGGTTAAATCCTCTGTCATAAGTAGCTTTGAAAAAGAGCAGACTGTTATGGCTCGGCGCCTGGCAAAAACATCTCGGAAATGGCGAGGTTGGGCTACTGTTCTAAGCAGAGGGAACATAGGAGTAGGTGACAAGGTGATGGACGTCCACCCTTCATTACGGAATATGTAGGTCGGAGCATTGCTGCTCTATAAAGCAGAATAGGGGGTGATATGTGGCAGATCTGACTCCAGAATACAATTCCGGTGCAGGCAAAATGGTTTCAGAACATACCGGTCAGCGCATCATGAGATCGTGGAGATTGGACCGTGGATCAATGGAAACGTATCACCTGGTCAGATGAATCACGTTTCTTGTTATATCAGGTAGATGGTCGGCTTTTCGAAACAAACACTGCACTAAGGTGCAGACTGGTGGGGGAGTATTATGCTATGTAGAACATTCAACTCGGCTTCTATGGGACCTGAAGAAGCGATCAAAGGCACTATGACATCAGTGAACTGGCTGAAAATTATTGCGTACCACATACTCCATGTCTATGGTATCGTCCAGTAGGATAACTGTCCGTGTCACAAGACCAGAAGTGTGTTACAGTGGTTTGGAGAGCATGATATTGAACTCATGTTGGTGTCTTGGCCATCAAATTTGCCTGACTTCAATCCGACAGAACACATCTGGCCGCTATCAGACGCCAGCTCTGCGCACACAAACCACCTTCCCATAATTTAATGGAACTGAGTGGCCTGCGCGTAGATATAGGGTGCCAGATACCTCCGGAAACATACCAAGGTCTTGTCGAATCCACGCCACATTGAATCGCTGCTGTATTGCGTTCCAAATGTGAACCCACACGCTATTAAGTAGGTGATCATAATGTTTTGGCTCATCAGTGTATTTTGAAGTAAAATTTTTAAGTTTGTTTCGTGAAATGTTGATGAGTAATTAAGTTTCGTTATATCACATGTAAAACATGTAAATATTTTTTGCACAGTTTGGCGAAAAGCTGAGAACTAATTCCACTGCAACATCTTACGCTACCTTAACGACGTCTATAAGTTCTTGTGTGTAATTATCCAGTAGTCTGGCTTAATGGGGCATGCGCCATTGCGTGTCTGCAGACGGCTGACACATGGCACATGCGAGATTGTGCGGCGCTTCAGCGATTCGTGACGCACCACCTGACACGCCGCAGCCAGTTCATGCTTTAATCCAGGCACAGCCTTAAAAGTTCTTACTTCAAAAAACCAGTCAAGTGCGAGTCGTTAATTGTGCCATTTGGGGACATCCATAAATTACGTGAGGTGTTTTTTTCCGGAATTCCGAACCCTTCTCCCTCTTCCTATAATGACGTTAGATCTTGAGTGTACCTCTGCTGACCAACCTCCTAGTTTTTTTAGACTTTTTTAGCTCTCCTACTTCCTAGGCGGTTATATCCCCTAAAGTCGATATCATTGTAGACTTTTTTTAGATCTACTTCCGTCAACCTCCCTCCCCCCCACCCCTGTGGAATATGATCAAACTTTCACGCTTCAATAAGCTAGCAGTTATAAAAAAATTCAAAACGTTCTTTTCAGCTACTTCATACAACAATCTGCGGTAAATGCTATGATAAAAAATAACAGATCTTCAAATTCTCCAGATCCGGATTCTAAAGAGAGAAGATAATCGAGTAAGATCTCATATATTTCAGACGATAGAATCGCGTTTAGAAAAATTCGGTGCATACAGAGCGATATGCATATATAACACTGAAAATAATTTTAATAGCTTCGACGAATCCAAAGATCTATTAAAATGTATAGTGTTTGTTATGGCAGTCAGAGTGACTATATGGCAGGTAGATATCTGTCAGTCGCACCTGATGAGTGGACTTGGACACGCTGATTACGACGACGGCACCGGGACACGAACTCAGGCCAACGGCCACCGCTGCCAGGGGCTCCCAGGATGGTGACGTCACAAGAGGCGGCGACAGACAGACCACTGCGGGGAGAAGAGTCACCACCAGCAACCCGGCAGCAGGCATCCCCACAGTCTGCACAGCACAGCCACCAGCAACAACGGACAAACGAAATGTTAAATTAAACACAAGTTACAAGTTAGCATGAAAACATGAACAAATGTACATCCTCTTTCTTGTACATAGCTTTCTTGGCCTTTTTTTAATATATTTGCTTATGTATTTACGCCTCGTCGACGTCGAAGTCATTAGAGGCAGGATAGGACTAGGGACAAGGAATGGTAGGGATTCCGGCCATGGTCTTTTGAAGGAAGCATCCCCGCCTTCGCCTGGAGTGATTTGGGGAAACCATCGAAAAACCAAATCTGGATGTCCGTACGGAGATTCGAACCCACGTCCTCCTGAATGCGAGGGCACTCTGAAATGTATAATTATAATCATGTTTGGTTATTTGTTGAATCTGTTTTGACTGCTTAGTTGAAATTAAAAATGAAATATTTCGAAGATCATTTGTTACTAATAAATCCAATGAAAATTAGTGAAACAAAGATAAAGAATTTGTCTGTTTAATACATTCAGTTTGTGCGGCGCTGTAGAAATTATAACGTATGACGATGAAAAATATTTGTATCCTACCAAAAACCATAAGGATTGGACAATGGTAAATATAGCGCGTCTTCTTCACCATCTTCAAACAGATGATTCAGCAGCAACAACGTCGTCAAAGGTTCGAAGACGAAGAATGTGAGAACTGGACTATGTTCCGACTCTGTTTCATTTTTATTTTCTCTCTATCGTAATAACTACAGTTGTACTGAAGGGATATGAATAGCAATAAAGACTCATACAAGAAGTAACAACAGCACTAATCTCGAGGCGGAAATCACTGTACCATTCAGAGTTGTTTCGGTGCCCTAAAGGTACACGAACAAACACTAGCTACAGTGCGCAATAGTACGCTCTGACTTCAAAATGGTGTTGATCAGTTCCGCAAATACAGTCTTGTGATTCTATAATTCTTATTTCTTCATACAACACAGTTTAAAGAATTTTTCTGTTTCGAGATTATAAATGACATTATCTTTTTTGGGGGCGAAGCCGGCTGAATATGTTGGGCAGCACCAGATACTTATTATTTTCTTAATTGTTTTAATTCTCTTTTATCGCTTAGTTCACGCGACAGTTCCACTGCAATCACACTTTCTTTGTTTTTTTTTTTTTTTTTTAGTTCTCTGGCTAAGTGTGGTCTTCAACCCGAATGCTGTTTGCACCCTCCCGAAGGAAGCATACAAAGCTTGATGTCAGAGGTAGGATAACCAGTTCCTTTCCTCCTTACCTAACCCGATAATCCTGTCAGGTGTCAGGTAAATGGGATCTACAGTTTAACGTGGAATCCGAACCACGGAAGGGTTCTGGCGCGCTTCACATTGCTCAGTAAGCTATACCAGAGGTTAACGTCAGGGTAAGGGCCTATGGAAATCCCCTCTGAGGCAGGTATTCGAACCTGAAATCGATCTCCAGTCAGACGCCTTAACCACTGAGCTACCTGACCACTCATTTTTGTTATCATACACTGGTAACGTGGTTATCTGAAAGAAAAGAATACGTTCTCAAAGTAATGAAGGCTTTCCGCGAGAAAGTGATGCTATTTTATTGTGTTTCAAATGACAGCGGTTTAATCTTAACAACAATAAAAAGCTGGTCGCATACGGAATCAAGTGAAAAGTTTAGCTCTCCAAATCGTCATGACCAAGCTATTTCCAGCGAGCTCCAACCGGGTCGAGATATTTATAGCACTTATCCACCTCCCTAGTCCATACTTTCATCCACCACTCTCCTTCACCGTGAAGTCAACATGATCTCCTACCTTCCCGGTTAGTGTCATTGTAAGATGTTCACAACTATTCTGTATCGGTTGTTCGGCGCCCTAATTTTTTTGTGAATTCACAGTGTTCTTCATCAAAAATAGATTGTTATAAATATTGGATCGCTACTTCCAAAGTCATTTACGGACCGTCACCTTTCATGAGGAGCAGCCATCACGTAATGGTTTACTGTGGTTGACCTTACACGCAGTCATGTAGGTAACTTTCCGCCACCCAACATATTGTATCAGGCACCTTATGGAATGAATTTAGAAAGTATCTCATGGAGACACGAAGAAAGTAGAATATGAAACAGTTGCAAGGGAACACTTGTTGTAGTTGCCATATAGTTTTGAATCATAAATAAAGAACATATTTCAAGTAAAACTGCGTTTGTGATTGGTTGGCATAATTAACGATGGTGAGTCACGAATTTAAGACAGTGGTCTACCTCGGTCGACTTGGAAACCAGAAAACGAAGAAACTGACTGCTAGGAAGTTAGGAAGTTCTTCACTTTCACCATACAATATGTATATATATAAATAGAGTGGAACATGATATCTACATTGGTAGAATATTTCCTGGACGGTCACGATGTTCAGCTGTTTTTAAGGTTATCTATTCTTTCATGGTTCCTTGAATTATTGGCATTATCATATTGAAAATGGTGGTAAGTGATTCGAGTCACCAGCATAATGTGGCGGTGCATCAGTATTACATTTTAGAAGAGTTCTTCAGAAATGGTTCAGACATTGCTTCTTCGGTTATGGCTTTGCACCTCGTCAATGTCATGGTCATTATAGACGGAAAATTACGTGGAACAAGGAACAGGAAGGAATTCGGCCATAGCCTTCTGAAGGCACCATCATGGCATTCGTCTGAATTAATTTCGGGGCCGAAATCTGGATAGCCAGACGGGAATCTGAACCCGCGTCCTCCCGAAGGCAGAGGTTACGGCTCACCCATCATGCTTGGTGGTTCCAAAAATGATAATATCTCTGTCGGATGTACTGAATACATACTCATACACACCGGCAAATCCGGAGCCGTTGCCGGAGCAGATTCCGGTGTCAGCCAGAGGAGATTTTCACACACACCGGCAAAATCGAACTTTTCAAACGGAGTGCAGTAAGATTTTAACTTTCGCGGAAGAAAGATGCATGCAACATTTAACAAACGTTACCTTATTAGGTTAGTTTAGCTTAGAAGGAACTATATGAAATATTTAATTAACACACGGTACTGGGTGCATCCTCTGTCGACTCAAGAATAAAAAAGATGATTAGGAAAAATAATCAAACAAATTAAGTACGCAAATATTCTGCTGTACTTTTATTTCATTAAATAATTTAATGAATTATTAAATGAACTGGATTTTTTTATATTATACAAAAGTTGTGTCTGCAACTGGAATGGAACCAAGAAGAATATATAAATAGGACACAAAAACTTTCAAGTTATTAATTTTATCTTTTGATTTTAATTACGTTGCTACAGGATCAACCTTTACTGACTTAAATCGCAACTATAGATTGGGAATAAGCATAATAAGTAAAGTTGTAAATCTGCTTGAGCAATTATTTGTGGTATCAACTCAATGACACTTTGTCAGTACTGAGGGCCCGTTGTGGTGGCAAATTTATAAAATAATCTTGTAATCTTTTCTGTATTGTTATTACTAATAATAAACTATACCTTATCTACTTTCCATTGTTCTTTTTTTTTTTCTTCTTTCACTTCAAAATCTTCTATCAAAAATGTATAGCCTACATTTCTACTCTGTCTTTGAATAGACAAACACTGTTTACATTCCACCATTTTAATTAATGTTGCAGTATCGTGCGAAAATCCGGACCAGCGAATCTGCCGGACCGGATTACGCGTGGAAGCTCTAATTTGATTACACTGCATCCGGCGCCGGAGCCGGCTCCGGTTTTGCCGGTGTGTGTGAAAACGTCCTAAAGGTCAAGATGGTCAGAGACACGAAGTTGGATGTTTTCCACCAGCACCAAAGTTCTTGAGCCGATCCCTTAAGGGCAACTCACCTTATTATACGCGCAGATTAAAATCTACTATGTAGCACTTCTGTAGTAGAGCTGCATTGTTGAGAAAAGCAGAAAGTGGTTGTTTACAGGCATTACCTTTTGTGATGCCATAAAAAGAACGTTTGTCGTGTTGAGAGGCCAGTGCCGTTTGCTGTGGAGCACTGTGTTTAAAACAGTTGCCTGCCGAATCCCCATTGCATGTCTGGCTAGGCTAGTCACGCACCGTGAATCTATCCTCTCTAATCTGGTGGCCATCACGACTTCAAAAATTAATTTGAACCTGAATACACTAACACACAAACCAAAGTAATTAACAAACTGACCACCAGGACTCGTTCCTATCATTCCAGTTCCTTGCTGAATCTAGAGCTATTGTATAATTAGTTCACCCACACCTCATATATTTACACTCTACTTAATATGATTCTTTCTTTCTTGTTAGAGTTGTAGACTCACACCAGCTCCGAGGCAAATAAGATTCTGTCAGCAGCCTTAAAGTCATGGTCGTAGCTAAAGAACTCTCTGTATTCAAAGCTGAGATAAAACGTCCTCGCAGCAACTGAATCCATTAAAGACAATTCATTCTGTCGGGAGAAATGAATAAATGTTGTACCTGTTTGCAAACCTCGTACGTAACGTTTGTGGTAACGTATTTGCTGTTATTCTGTTTATTGAACTTGCTTAAGCAAGATGGAAGCTGTGGATCACACCAAATTCTCACAAACAGAACAAAGCAACGTGAACTGGAATCAGTACATAAGATCTGCTCAATGTTGTTACAGGTCGTTCTTTTTGCAGATGAGAAGTTAATTGAGTTAATACATAAGAGTTGCAGTGATGTTATTTAGAAACAGTAAAATTAATTTATGCTCAGTTTCTGAACGGTGTGTAGAATTGTCAATTAACAACCCAAGACGTAAGTATGAGCACGAGTGATTACTCTCTTGACGAGCTTTTGCAGATGTAAAATCGAACTTTGCCAGGAAGTATTTCCTGTTTTGCAATTAGATGAACCGAACATGTCTCGTTACTATGCAAGAGATCTGGTCGCACCTTTACCATACACAGAGGAAATAAATGCCTCCACCACCTTTCCCAGAAAAGCTATAAGCTATAGAAAACTAAAATGGATCTGTCAGTTTTCTGAACGGTTGTGGCGCAATGATTAAATTCAAAAGGTTGAGACACTAGCACATTATTCTGTGAAAACTGTATAGTGATATGAAACAGAATCTCCATGGTATTTTCAGTAAAGACGTTGATATATCGCCGACATGACCACTTATTCCACCATGAATCCTCTAAAGCCGACATATCTGGCATTAAAATTTTGACATACTGCCCTCATTACCTAGCTTTTGCAACCAGGTACCCCCGAGATCATCCACGGGTCGGTAGGTCGACCAAATGGCTTCACAGTTGACATCATTCAGTAAGTGGCAAAATGAAACTCTGAAGATTTTCTTTTTTACGGATCGGAGTTATTAGAAATTGGAGAGAACTTTTTGCAACGAACAAGAAGAATATCAGAGATGGTCTTCCTGAAGGTCTTTCGCTTGGATCGTCTTCGGGTTGCATAAAAAAAAAAAAAATCTGTATAGCTTGACCGGAGATTTGCCTACACGTGATCCTGAACGTTAACTATTCACGCACCAGTCTCGGTAATTATAAAAATTCTAAGGAGGATTTTAACGATACATTGTGATGGGAAAAAACCTTATCAGAAACAAAAGGTTTTAAAGACACATTCGGGAGAACGCTGATTCGAATTCCGATCCGACCATCCAAATTTCAGTTCCATGCTTTTCCGGAATCACTCTGTAAGGGTCGTTTTTGGTTTTATTAATATTTAAGAGTGATATTATGAATGTTAGCTTGGTGTGAAGTTAGAGTGGAAAGCTTCAGATACGCGCTTCTAACGCAGGCAGAGTTCAGGAATGCTGAATAGGATGTCAGAAATGCCTTCCTGTGACGCAAAAGAGAGCTGAAGTGGACCCTGATAACCAATAACTCACTCTCTTAGTTACCAGCCACGTAGGGAGCAACATCGAGCAGTGAACCGCTATAGCTCGCCCTGCCTCGGACGTCGTAATGATCTTAAGTTCCATCCAGTAATAATAGACAGACTGTTAGATTAGCATTCAGTATATATATATATATATATGTATGTATGTATTGGCCACAACATTTTCGCAGATGATAGTTGCAGTAACTGTGAGGAAACTCAGCTATCACTAGGGTTGAGTGCATCACATCTTCTTTTGTGGCTGAATAGTCCGATGGTGGCGCTATAAATCTTGCCACATCTATCGCACACGAAACAGGGGTCCGGTGGATGTAGATCCCAGTTACAAAGCTTTTTCATCTTTATTTTATCCAACCATGCTCTGTCATGTTTGGACATGCCGGTGGCGATATGATGACACCATAAGCGTCTCCTGCTGGCGTAAGCCTCCCAGTCGGCAGTGCTCATGCCGAAACTTTCCAAGTCACGTTTGCAACAATCTCGTTGCTCATTTTGTCCTTCCACTTGACTCCAAGTATTATCCGCAGGCAGCGCATATGGAAAGCGTTTAGCTGTCTCTCTTGCCAGGCGTAAGTCTCCGATGCGTACAATAAGATGCTTAGGGCGCACGTCTGGTATACAAGAATTCTGGTGGATAGTGTTAGTTTGCAGTTTCTCCAGACACGTGTGGACAGCTGCCGATTCGTGCGTCAATGTCCTTCTGATTGGACTGGTTGGATGTAGTGATGGAGCCGAGATAGCGGAAGTGTTTTACCACTTGAAGAGGGATGCCGTCTCATGTTATTTTTAGGAGACGGTCTGAACCCTGAACTATGATAACCGTCTTCTTGGTATTGACACTCATCGAGAACAGATGACACGCACGACCAAATCTGGTGAGCACCTCCTGGAGCTCGTGTTCCGTATTAGCGACAAAAGCCGCATCGTCAGCATAGAGAAGTTCACGTACAATTAGGTCAATACACTTTTCGTAAACCTCAATAGACTCATATTAAAAAGTCTAACTTCCCTCCTTTTATGAAGGTGTACTCCAATGTCGCAGTTTTTATAGGCTACTAAGAGCAGAGCAGAGAAGAAAATAACAGAGAGTGTGGGCTATCGTACACTGCGGCTTACCTTGAAGGATGCGGAAGCTTCACCATCAAATATCTGTGCTGATGGGCGTGAGCACGAGTGCCAGGCGTGATTTCCGTCGGTGGGACAGTCCATTGCGGCTAACTGATCAGTCACCGCCCACCACAAGCTGGGCAGCCCCCAGCCAATTAGGTACTGATCCGCCCCTCATCTTGCGCTTCTATAGGTGTGTGGGTCAGCAAGCATGTCAAAGTATTCAGTGGGACAAGTGTGAACTCTACTCCTCGGTATCATCGTAAACTGTATTTGCCACTAACTAGATGTCATTAAAGTGTTCATCCACACTTTGTGTTTATCATTTCAATACATAGTTCTCCTACAGTCAAAGGGCATGATCTACACATGGTGTCAGACAATCCCTGTTAAATTAACTAGTTAACTTGCAAGAAGTCAAGTCGGTTTCCGGAAGAAGAACAGAAGAAGAAGGAAACGCTAAGTTCAGTCAAAATATAGCCACATTCCCAGTTAATGGTCAAAACGCCAAAAGTTGCCACTTAACCGCAAGGCAAGCCGTTACAACTCCTGGCGAATGCTGTAAAGGTTCCTACAAAATGCAATGGCAAAATTACTTTATGTTCCTTGCAATCAGTCCTTTCCCGCCTCTAAAGACCACTACGTTGACGAAGCGTAAAGTTGTTATGAAATTTGCTACAACCATTACAACACATTAGTGCCCTCTGAACATGTGTTTGATATGAAATAAAACACATCATTTAAGCTTTGTTTTTATTTTTGCTAATTCGAAATCTTAGTCTTGTGACAGAATAGGACTATGTTATACTTCGAAACAGTGCTTAAAGTTCTTTCCTTCATACGTCAACAGAAACCTCGTCTCACTCTTCAAACTGTTGAAAGGACGTGCTCATTTCCTAATCATCTTTAATTTATGAAATGTTGATCGGAGTCAGATCATTTGAATGGGGTAGTGCGAAGAAAAACATCGCTTTTCGCAATATATATATATATATATATATATATATATATATATATATATATACGTGCTACGTTCAATAGAGGTATTTCTAAAAAGTCAAAAAAAATAGTTACATTTCACCTTATGGGTCACATGGATCAGCTTGGTGGTGAGAAACTAATCCGCGCTAGGCCCCTTTCACACGCAAAGATAAAAAGTCATATGAACATTCCATCAGTGAAGTGAAGATGTGCATAGAGCTTTTCACACGGAACGACTAAGAAACGACGTCGTGATCGTGTAGTCCTTTGCCATTCCAGAAGACTTTTAGTTGTACGTTAACTTCTTTCGGTGGCTGAAAGGATTAAAAAATGGCTCAGAATGTTTATGTTGAATTACTGAAGGCTCTTATTGTAGACTTTACTTCTTTGTAATAACTTATCATGACCAATGAAGGCCGAAGTGAATCGCTTAGTGACAACACTGAAATGTTTCGACGAATTGCTGACCTCCGTTTTCGAAGTGAAGGATGCAGTGTTGACTAAAAATCTAGAAACTTAAAATTTCATTACGTTTGAATGTTTCATTACCTGCGTGTGCTCCCGGATTAAGGAAAGAATTTTTAAATTGAAGGAACCAATTACAAATACTTTAAAATTGAATAAAGGGTAAACAATGACTGATTAACCAAAAATCGAGGAGTAGAGCTACAGGCAGAGATGGATTCCCTAATAGGATCGACTAGGCGAGATGGATTCCCTAATAGGCTCGAATAGGTGCCTTAATTTTAGGGACCCCATGAGAGTTTACATCTTTTTCATTAAATCAAAATAATAAAAATTAATAAACTAATCTAAAATATTATGAAAAGCATGCAAATTAATTTTTTGCTTTCATTGTAGTGTACGATAAACAAAAATAATTTACATAATATCATAAAATGTAAAATTCGTTTGTTTAACTGAATAAAAAATGACCAATTCAATTAGTCATCTATCAAATTATATCTTTGTTCTTTCAAAATATTAACCTTTTTTTCCCAGGCAGAGGACTACAACAATCCTGAGTGCCTAGAGCCCCTTATTTTCTTAATTCGGCATTGTCTACAGGACACTGTCACTGCATTCGATAACTACGACGGCAGTGGAACACACTTCGTTTTAGAGTCGTCTTCTGCCACATGCGTTCATAAACGTGTGTAATACTTCTCCGAAGGAACTATGAAATAGAAAAAATATTGCCTCTTCGTATTGACAAAGCTTCTAGGGCATGTAGTTGAATTGCTGTATTACTGAAAGCTATATTCAGCAAAAAAAAAACATATATATTCAGTCTTTTTTATATAATAATTCAAAACAATATAGCAAGGACTTGCAATTAAAATCAATAGAATTTTGTTTAATCTTCAATGACTTACCATACTGGAGGGTTGAAGTTTCAGAATCGATTTGTGAAGGAACATCATATTCAACGTTATGGTTGAAGATTTAATTACATTTTAATTACAATGGAAAGGGAAAATGACTCATCACTCACCAAAGTTGAAGGCAGCGACGAGAGAAGAACATATATAACGAACACACAAATAAACTTAATATTTCGGTAGCAATCCCCGGCGTGTGCACACCTCCCGAGCCTCATGACTCATTTTCTTCATCATGAATAAGGTTGAATAACCAAAATATTGAGTTTATTTGTGTGTTCGTTATATATGTTCTTCTCTCGTCGCTGCCTTCAACTTTGGTGAGTGATGAGTCATTTTCCCTTCCCTTGTAATTATATTGCCTAAAGCAGTTTCCTTTTTCCTTAGTTTAATTACATTTTAAGTCACACAAAACAAAATAATAAGAGTCACTATAATCAATGAGTTTTTTTATGGCAAATTAATCAGTAACTTTTTCATGAAATTGCCAATGTTACTCAGGAGTAATATTTAGCAAGAAAGCATAGCTAAAGCGGTGAGTCGGTCCACTTTCATCGAGTTTCTCAGAAATTTTTTTACCTTTTACATTATAGAAAATCATCTTCTGATGTTGACATAGGCATTTTTATCAATAGTTTTAACAATTTTGATGTTTCTTGCAATTCATCAATTAGATCATTTTCAATAATGAGTGATAAAAACGGAATGGCACCAGAAATAACTCTTAATTCTGGGCTTGAATAACACACTTCAAGTTCCCCGTTCAATCTTTTCTCTTCCTAAAAATGAATACTCTTTTAACATAAAACTGAGGTAATTTTATTTAATAACCTCAACATTTTTCAACATCAAATAAATTTGATGCTGCGAGTTGTCCCGTAAGCTGAAATCTAGTTTTTATTTCTGAAATAATGACATTACAAACATCTAAGGATTTTCTCTTTCTGTTCTCAGAATCATCACATCGTCATCTTTTCACAGGAAATTTTTTGTATTCTACAATTTTATCAATAATATCACCGACCTGCTCCCTAATTCTCTAACTTTGAATAGAAGTTCCAAAGGCCTCTATAATAACTTTAACTTTTACAGGATCAAAGTCTTTCTTCTTTTGTAGTTGTTTAAAAACTATTTCCAAATGTGGTACTATCTTATAAAATAGCGTTAACCAAAATACACAGTTCTTTTTATTTAACATAGTTTTATATGCACATGCTTGTTGAAGGAAAATGTATTTGTCCACTGTTTTCAATAGCTTTCATTATACATATTAAATTATTTCTGCATTCGTAAATACAGTTAGCTTTACCATGATTCCAAGCATTCCACATAAGGCATGTGACAAAAAAAAGCAGCTACTGCTGTGCTCAACCTACTGTGTTACTTTTTCGATCTCCTTGAGACAGAAAAAAGTTGTAACAAAACCATATTTGCCTCCTCCCACCCGAATTTCCGCTCAGCTTTCGTTGCGCATGCGCGATTTGAGACATTTGGTATCTGACTTCACGAGGCCAACAGAGGGTGTTCAATATTTCTCCACCTGTCATAAGTAATCGTATATTAGAGAATGCCGCATTATCAAATATTTATTTCTCTTTCACTACATTTACTTATTAGTTTTTTATTCTTGATTATCAAGTAGTGACATCTCACAGTGTCACTACGTCCAGAGCCGACTCTGATCACGAGCATTCAATTTTTTTCTGTATTGAAAAATAAAACAACATTGTAAATTTTCGTACACGAAGTTAATTGATATAAATTGTATCAATTAAACTGTTCTCTATATAGAAATTTACTAAATTAATTTTATTAACGTCAAAGCAAATATTTCAAAAGATAGCATGCAATTTTAAATTTGTATTTTGTCGTTGTATAATATCCTTGAGCCTCGCATAAATTATCGAAGGAAGTAATTGACATTCAAAAATAGTAATTTAAAAAATTATTTCCATCATCCCTGAGCTCTTCAAAAAGAGTCTACAAGATGCAAACTTCCTTTTTCCTCTGATTTATGGGATCCACTCAAAGATATCGATTTCGTTTATTTCTTTTCCTACGTCGATGAATTAACCACAGTGCATTAATTTTTCCATTAGTCGTAGCAACACGCTGTGAATGATACCGACAATGGGTACAAATCTGCGCACAAAAATGACACAAGCAACGTCTAAAAATCGTAGCGTGTAAAAGCATTCCATTGGAGCTGCGACAAATTGTCGCTCGACTTTTTTCATAAGACCAAAACTCGTTGTGTGTGAAGCTAGCCTTAGGAAGACAAGTGTCGAAGCGGAGGTGTCCTAGAACACCAATCAGCTGTCAACTTCTCATTGTGACACAGTGTGTAGTAGTGAAACGTTACTGGGACGTTTGTGAGCATTTGTTGAATTTGTGATGACTTATCAACGAAAAAGTTTAAAATAAGTCTTCCTAAATGAAAATTTTATTCCGAAAAGCCAAATTATAATCAGTAAGAATGCTCGGACAAGTGAATTATTAAGTAGAATATTAAATTAAATACACTAAAAAGAAAAGGTTTCATAGAATAACATTTGGTATGGAGATGGATTTTAATAGAGTCAAAGAAAATATTTAATCTAAGAGTATTTAGAATATTATTAATTGAGTTACTCTGCCACCACTATGTCTCCCCATGCGGACTGTTACTTTCTTTGTTTGACTTGCATTTGTGCAGTTCATACGTTGGTTGTTAATCTGTTCCGTGCAGCATGAATCCGTTCATGCAGTTCTTACCTATTTCACGCAATAGTGCGTTGTTCAGAGCACGGACAAATCTCTCAGATCTTAGTTTCTCGACATTAGTCTACACTCTACAGTGTCAACGTGTTCAATATAAGTTTTTTCTTTTTTCTGGCAAAGTACTAGTATCTGTCACTGATACTAATGGCTATTTAAAATTGTTGCAGGCATGACACCTTGCTTTCTAGATCGATAGTAAATTGTGAATAATAACAGTGACCAGGGTGCCTCCAAAATATGACAAAAACGAAACTGAAGATCACTCGGCGCTATTTATTGTGTGCGCGTACGTACTTTTTCAATCTATACCAACTGCGAAAAGAAGGGGATGATCAGTTATAATGGTCTGTGTAGACCTAGTACTATGCGGTGAAATCGTCTAGCACTAATGAAGTGCCTGATGGCCAGAAGGTTTGAAGTCAGTTAACTTCGTTCCTCTGTGTGTCTTGTGTGTCTTTTAAATGCAGCTGTGAGGTCATTCATGGAGGCCCTGCTGCTGGCAACATGATTATATAGTCATAATAAGCGATATATCAAAATTAGTGACTTAAGTCAAACTCGTCTACCAGTCATCAGCGCTTAAAAAATGTTGAGCCAGTTTCCATTTGGAAGGATAGAGTCTCTGACTCACGAATAATATGGCAACTATTAATAAAATAAGCAAGCCAGGTGTAGTATTTAACATCGAGAGCGTGAAATAGATATTTTGATTTTTTTTATTCTGCGATAAATACTTGACAAGTTTAGTTAGATGGATTCCAACTGGGTGTGTCGCTTTTTCTGTGATTTTTGAATCTTTGAATCTTCACAAGAGGTTTGTTACCGACAGTTTACTGGACAAAGGCACTCATAAAAAATTGTGTGAAACACATGACGGGTTGAGGGTGCTCTACATTGTGAAGTACTTACCGAAATTACAATATCAAAATTTCGCCCAAACAACTAACAAGAATATAAAGATGGACATTAATTACAATATTTATTAGTTTACCTGTGGTGTGAACTTGAACATTACAGACATCTGTATTCTGTATGATATTTTTCGCTCCACGTTCCATCTAATTTCCTAAATTCTTAAAGACGATTTTATTATAAAACATCAGGAGTTTGAAGGCCATAAGTTATCTGCCATAAACTAAATTTTATGGTAACAGTTCATGGTGTTTGGAAAATAGTTTAAATAAACATGTCAGACCCAGATTTCTAAAGACAGCTTCTTAGGATGCAAAATGGCCAAAATTGGTGCAAATATGCGGTCTAGGTATACAGAAAAATGTTACCTTCTGGAGTTCTTGTTGACAGGGAAGCCTGCTGTTCCAACTCTTACTTTAGGAATCTATTCTTACAAGTATGCTCTCTTGACTTCCAGATTCTTCTTCAAGACCTTAAAATATTTTGAATGTTCATTTAAAATGCTTTTGAAACCGCATTTCGGATATCTCAAACAACGTAATAACTTTAAAAAAAAATCGGTGTTCTTATTCTTTTATTTTAAGATCTCATGTTTCATCCTGCCTTTTTCATATGAATGTATTGAATTCTTATAAGGAATGATGTCTTAAATAGCCAGACTCTCATTATATTAGAGCTCTCAGCTGATGAATTCCACAAAATTGTTGCCATCAGTGTGGAACGTATTATCACGCATGCAATCAGGCCACGCGATTGGAGTATTTCACTATGGTTAGTACTTGTACCGTTCCGACCGTATCAAATCAAAAGATCAAACGATATGATTCCAAGCTTCCCGCACAGGCAGAGTGCCATCCAACATTAAGCGATCTGATAAATTGGATGTTCCGTAAGTGTTTCAAGATATTAAACCATGAAGGACACTCTGAATGCTCTTCGATACTTCGTTTTCATTTATTTATTACTTAGTCAGATAAATCAACATCAAATTATCAATTATCGTGTAAAAAGAATGCTTCTTGAACTATGAATCCAACAGTTACGTTATATCACTAATAAACTTTCCATTATTTTCGTATTTTTTCTCCATTTATGTAAGTAGTATAGCGGCAAAAATTTCGGATTCTAGATGAAGGCATAAGCAGTATGTAAACACACCATATATAGATGATTTTTAGTATCGTTTATTCAGTTCCATTCTTAAATACTCAAAGTAGTAAAGGGAATGTCTTATAATGCAGACCCCAAGCTGCGTCAAACTGGAGATACTTCTATACGTGGACCGTACGCTAAGAAAACTTTAGTTATTTGATGTATCTCAGTTCTAGTTCTCCATCGTAGATGCTCCATCCGACTCACACGGTTTTACAATAATTGTACCAATAGCGGCAAACCTACGAACCATTTTTCTCTTCCTAGAGAAGGGACTCTAGCTAAATATTTTCATTGCGGGTTGTATCACTTACGCACGTAGGAGCAGAAAGTCTTTACCCTCAACTTACAAGGGAGGCCACCACTACAAAATCTGGATTCCATTCATACTTTGTGTTACAAAAATGGCCAAAGGTATAATTTGGCAAAGCAGTAACATACGCTTCTTCGTCGTTGTTGAGAAAAAAAGCATTGAAATATTCCGTTGGTTTCAAATACAAGGGGTGATCAAATGAAAAGGTACGAAACGACACGATGGGTACAAATGTAGACTTTATTGAAAATATACACCATAGGCCGGAGCACAACGATCCCACTGATGAACAAGCCGCAGGACTCCTTGTTCCCAGAACTCCTGTGGCCGTGACGTTCGTTTGTGTTGTGTTTTACTACTTTATATGGTTCATACAAAGCAGTTTAGAGCATCAAAACCAGGAAATAGTGAATTCGTACAGTCTCAGTTCTGTTATAGGCAAGTAATGTCTGAAACTATAATTAATACCACGTTTCGATGTACGGTCATGGGCGCCTCAAAAGATTGAGAGTTAATGCGTGGCCATTAGGGTTTCCTCGGCAGCCGTGCCTCATTGTAAGGTAATGCTTGAAGCTCTTTACCATTTGAAGTATTGCTTAAGGCGCGTTCCCACGGCGCGTGGTAGGCAGTACACGCCTTTCATCTTTTACCGCCTGGCGGTGGGTCGAGGCGTGTCGTCCCTGCTAGCATATGCGGCAAAGATGAATGGCGTTGCCTACCACGTGCCACGGGACGCGCCGTGGAAACGGAACTTTAGAGGTATCTGAGGTTTGTATAAGCCACCCACGCTGGCAGACAGTTGCCTAGTTCAAGTTCAGGATTTCGGAGCCACTTTGAGTTCGAGTAAGTCGGCGTCCCAGGAGACATCTCGAGACTCGGCCGAAGGACGGGGTAGAGATGATCGGGCCAGCCTCCGCACCTTTGACCGTCGCAATGTAAACATACACTACAGGTATGGGTCGTAGTATATTTCGAGGGATTATCAATTAACATTCATGTTCGTGCACGCATTAATCTCTGTGAGAGTACTTATAAATATACTTCTTTATCCAGATACTAGTACTAGTATACGCTCCCATGGAAGCGCTAACCCCTCAATAGGAGTTACCGCTGCCGAATAGACATGTTGTATTAAGGTGACTGGATCTATCCACCCACCATCCCATCAGCTCGAGACTGAAAATCTTCTGGTAGCTGTTTAGCTCTGGTCTCTGGACGAAAGCAAGGTGCGTCTTTTGGGGCTAGATCTCCATGGTTACCATACCGTTTGCGAGTGTTTGCCAAGGTAAATCCGTTGGGCACAGTCTGTCAGCGTGATCTGAGCTCCACCATTGGATCATATCAAGATTATTCATTCTGAAGGACATAGGCCCGCTGAACAGTATCCGCATTTCGACATCTTTAGAGCTACAGAGACTTCGTCGAAAATGGTTATACATATGAAGTTTTATAAAGCTACGTGTTTGCAGGCATCGTAACACCCGGGACAGCTAATGCATAATTTCACGTCTCGGTAATTTCGCATGTCCTTCATCGTTTTTTCAAAGATTTAATTATTCGTTTGTTTGTAAAATCCATTCTGGAAATCAGATGTCGTGGAACGGTGCAAACACGTGCAAAAAGAGATGTAATCTTACAACCACGGTAAATGTTCAAATATATAGCGGTTGATTGTTTGTACCTTCACCCGCAAGTCTTCATATTGATGGAGAACTCGGTAATGAAAAAAGTACCAAACCTTATCCTTTGGTGTAGTCTCAATCTGGGTATGATAGAACCGGCGGTTGTTTGGAGATCTGGACCTGGCAGCAGGATTTGAATTGGAAGGAAGCATGGTTCCGGAGTTCTTCTCCCACTAATCTATGTACTCATTGAGGGAGATTTCTTTACTTTTAGCCATATGGGACTTTTCAGAGTAATTGAAATTTCCAATGGTGATAGGCTTGTCATCTTCCGTTCTATTGTTGTATCAGAGTTCTCATTTATCAACAGCTTCTCGTTAACGATTCAACAATTCCTCTGGCATTAGTTTTCCGTGAAAACTTGAAAGGTCATCTCTTTCTACTATGCTACCAAATTGCTAATGTTACCTCTCGGTTTTCCTTGACAGTTCACGTACTTCCGACCTTATACTAAATGCATGTACCTTCACTACTTAGTTGTAATTATTTCGGGAATTAAAGTCGCCATAAGACCTAATTCGACAAACAAACTATAATAGCTAAATATTGTCCCTGAACAGGTTCTGGCACTAGTATTGGTGGAGATAGAATTATGCATTTGCTTCCACGTAACTAGCACATGAATTCAGGTGTAGTGACTAGCATCTTTCTGTGACAACTTTAATCTCAGTTGAAACCGTCTCCTCGTCCTACCTCCGATTTCTAGCGTAACAACATGTTAATTGGGCCAGATAGGACGTTTATGGACATTCTGCATGGATGAAAAACAAAGCAGGTGCGAGTCCACGCGTAAATAACATCAAAAAATCAAATCATCATATGGCATTGTTGGGTGGGAGTTCCTGAAGGATTGTTCGACCGCCTAGTGATAGAGCTTTCGACGTGGAATCCTAACCACGGAAGCGTTCTGGCTTTCTTCACAGTATGCAGCAAATTCTGCGAGAGGTGAAGGTCGGATTAAGGACCTTTGAAAATATCAGCTGAGACCAGGAGTCGAACAAGGGACCTTTTGAACTCAAGACGCCGTAACCACTGAGCCATCACACCGCTCCTGAAATTACCTAATCATATATCTCGCATGTGGTAGGTCATGTGGCGATCACTTGACACAAAATTCAGTGCCTGACACATTTTTAAGTTTCATAATGGACTTCGCTCCACGGCTCTCAACGCCTCGACCGAGTGTGGTGGATGAGTGGTTAACGTTCTCACATCGCATTTGGGAGGACGCGGATTCGAATCCCCGTCCGGGCATCCAGATTTGGGTTTTCCATGGTTTCCCCAAATCACTCCAGGCGAATGCCGCGATGCTTCCTTCACAAAGTCCTTCCAGTTCCTTTCCCCCAGTAATATCCAGCTCCTAATGACCTTAGCCGTCGACGAGGCGTAAGGCGCAAAGAAAAAAAAAAAAAAAAAAATCAAGGCCTCCTTATGTTGCCATTCTCACAGTTAATGCTCTCAGTTTGAATCAGATTAATTATAGGTAAACTAGCCTCAAAGCCCGTCACAAATGGCGGGTTGAACGTAGTGGTCTGGCAAGTCATGTCTTCTTAGTTGCTTAACTAAAAAAAATTGTTACAGAATAAATCTCAATGCAATTCTTCGTGACCTGCGCTGTAGTAAAATGTTTCAGTAGCCATTCTGACCCAGGTTGCATTTCAAACTAACCACAATCTCCCTAAAATTGCCGCTAGAAAATGAATGTTTAAATCAATCACACTTGCATTAATGCATTTACTGTATCGCATTTTAGTGGCAATAATGCATCCCGATGTAAACTTGTTTTTTTTTTTTTTTTTTTTTTTTTTTTTGTTAAAAGTGATCCAGACCGATATTACAACGTTTGAATGGCTGACACAGTTACATGTGACTGAAATATTTTTTTTAGGTAGTATATTAGTATTTGTCGTTTAAATAAGAGATTTGGTCGATATCAGAGAAAAATTTAAGGTTCACAGTAATAGCGTCTTTGAAATAGACCCGGTAACCAAATGTTCCAGAGACAAATTTAAGGTTCACAGTAATAGCGTCTTTGAAATAGACCCGGTAACCAAATGATCCAGAATGTCTTATCTTACAGTGAAGACCCGGTAACCAACTGATCCAAAATGTCTTATCTTACAGTGAAAAAAAAAATATATCTTTTAGTCCCCTGCCCGACGAGCTTTAAAACCCAAAGCTATCACACTATGTCTGAATTTTTTGTTTGACTCTTTTAGTTCTACGAGGGTAGCCCAGAAACTAATGCTCCACAGCACCACTCTTTTTTTCTCAGCCCCCAACAATGAATGGTACGAATGCGAAACTTTATACATGAATTCTTTGAAGTTTTCAGAGTGCGCGCGCAAAGTTTCCGTTTCTTTCAAATGATAGCGTACTTGCAGCAATGGTTCAACATGGTGTCAGGGCGAACTTTTTCTTTTTTTTAGCTCTACAATTTTATCTCGTACTGCAAAAAATCAAGGGCCTCTTCTTCACATTTGCTACGGGCCTCGCGCTGTCTTAATTCGGCCCTGCATGGCGTCTGTGACTGTTGTACGTTATAAGCAGCGTGTCGTCCTTGAATTTCTCACTGCGGAGCAAGAAACGGCTGGAAACATTTACAAATGTTATGTGAAGTTTATGGAGCATCAGCAGTCGGGAGAAGTACGGTTAGTCGCTGGGCACAGAGGGTGAGGCCATCTGAAAGCGGTTCTGCAGAGCTCCAAGATAGCGGTCGGGAAGGTCACCCACGGCTGTAACACCTGACAAGATGCACCGTGCTGATGTGCTCATTAGCTAGGGCCGACGCAAAATGACTAGGCAATTGGCGCGGGAGCTGACAATCAGCAAAAGAATTGTGGTGTAATCGTCAGTGCTCTTGATTACGCGAAAACGTGTTCACGATGGGCTCCACTTTGTCTTACGGAGGAACACAAAAAAATCTCAGAAAAAACATTTCTTCTGATTGCTGCAACGTTTTGAAGCTGAGGGAGAAGCCTTCTTGTTCCGGATTGTGACTGGTGATGAAACCTGGGTTCACCATTTTGAGCCCGAAACAAAACGGCAATCGATGGAATGGCGCCATCCTAACTCTCCACAGAAGAAAAAATTCAAAGCAACTGCTTCTGCTGGTAAGGTCATGATCACTGTGTTTTGGGACTGTGATGGTGTCATACTCATTGATGTGATTCCGAGATACACCACCATTAATTCTGAGGCATATGTGAACACATTAACCAAACTCAAGAAGCGCTTCCAGCGACTTGGATCCCATAACAACCCTGGTGATTGTTTGCTTCAACATGATAACGCAAGCCCTCACACAAGTTTGAGGACGTTGGAACACATCACCAAACAGGGCTGGACAGTGTTACTCCATCCACCCTATAGCCCTGACCTAGCTCCTTCAGACTTTCACTTGTTTGGTCCATTGACGAATTACATTCCTGGGAAACATTTCAAGGATGTCGAAAAGGTGTTTCGTACAATGAAGAAATGGTTTCGTTAACAGAACAAGGAGTGGTACCGCTAGGGTATACACGCTCTTGTGTCTCGCTGGAGGAAGGCCATAGAATGGGAAGGAAATTACTTGGAAAAATAGGCAGGGTAGAAGAAACATCATTCTTTCTCTTGCATAAGTTTCATTGTGTTCAATAAATAATAGTTGAAGAAAAAAAATGTGGTGCATTAGTTTCTGTGCCACCCTCGTATATCAATATCAGACAGGTTTTACAAATTTCATGAATACAATACTCCGATTGGGGTCTATGAAATTCATATGTAAATTTGAAGTCTGAAACTTATTTCGTTTACAAGCTAAGAGGTCTTTGCCAGTCGGATAGACAATGTAACTACAGCAATTCGGTGAAACACTAAAAATATTGCTGGGGTTGGCATTATTGGGTTCTGAATCCAGGTTTCCAAGATAGTAGTTCTCTTACTCCACCAATTGAGCTTTCGTTCGAACTTCAGAAATGTCACAAAACAAACTGAACAAAATCGTGGAAATAAAACTTTCTTACAATACAAAATCAAATTTAAACTAAATTAACTGACAATGGTCGGAAAGCAAGAAAATTTATTAAAAATTGTAGAAATAAGTAGTCCAGTCAAATTTTACAATGATGCCAACATCAGGCAAAAATTAACGATCCACTCTACAGGTAACTAGGTTGAAAACTTGAAGCTCGAGTAATGACGTCAATAATGAAATACTGAATAGGATGGTTCAGTTCCTACCAGAATAATCCGACTACATATTGAGCATTTTTCGCAGCTTTGCAGACTATTTTGTTTTGTTTTGTATTATTTTCCGTATTCTACTTTGCTTAAGAAAATTAAATTTTTCGCTCTTTCTTTATAATTTTTTTTTATTTTTAGTAAAAAGTCATAAAAATTGAGCAACTGAAGGTCAAAGTACGAATTTGTTATTTTTGGCGAATGTTTAAAATCACTTACTGATAAAAAAAAAGGGGGGGCTAAAGGAGGTGTTACATAGATTTTGATGGCAGCGTTCTGAACAACTTATATAATTATTGAATAAATAGATATTTTAGTTTAAATGTGTTTTTAATTCACCTGTAGGAAGACTACGGTCATAGTAAATATTGAATTTAAATAATGTGCTATGATGAAATAGGGGATACTGAAAAAAGAAAACATCATATTTCCAAAACAGTAAAAAATATCACTGTACGCACGTTGGGTTTATCATAGTTTTTGCCAGTTTTTCAATTTAGACGTCAATCTACAGGGCACCTTGAACACTACATATTTAATACGGAAAAGTCAAAATGAAATTGATCATTGATAAGAAATTCGTACCTAACTTCGTACCTTGTCTTACATATTTGTATTTGCAGTAGTGTATAACCATGTTGTATACACAGATACCTTCTTCACCGTTTCATTAACGTTCAGATCCTCCGTACACATCGTAGTAAGCAACTGACCCTCGTAAATACGTTCAACTACCTACCAAGGACACCAGCACGTATTACTTTCCCCTCATTATTAGCGTGGCACGAAAGTGTTGACTTTAAAAGCTTTTTGTCGCATGCGTGGAAGATACGAGACCAAAATCAGTGCATAATAACACAGCTATTCTGTAAATTGAGCAATGTCGTGGCAGTGCACGAAACTAATTTCGTTACTTCTGTTCCTCTTGCCGCGAGCAAATGTGATCGCATCAACGGACAAGCTCAAGGTGCGTAAAACAGCGCTTGTGGATACTTGTCTAAAAGTGTTCGAAGCAGCCCTACATCCTTTTACAAGTGATCATTTCATAAACAAAGCAGTGGTGATATACAGCTTTCTCTTTTACCACAACTTTTTCTCTCTGTAATCGCTTCTATTCCAAACAATGACGTTCGAACTTAGCCTTTGCTGCCCAACGTTGTGCATTCTCATCTCTAAATTTACGTATTCAGAAGCGATTATTTCATCACTTTCGCATAGCACTGTGAAGACAGTGTTAAACACGATTCTCCTAGTAAATTCTGATGAATACAAATTGCAATTGACAGGAAGTTGATAAATTTGATGCCTAACAAGTAACCAAAGGAAGTCAACAAAATATTAATAAACTCATCAAGTCATCTCCCATTCCCACTTCACCTTCTTCTCCTGTTTCTTGTCCATCAACAATACCAAAGGCATGATGCTACCCACTCCTAACCAGGAGGGCGGGAGGGTGAAGATCTCCTCAGTATCTGCAATAGCTGGAATAACTTTTCTAGCACACGAAGCTGGCAGTCACACAGCTTTAACTAATCTTAGACACTTGTTTTCTTTCGCGTAGCACAGCAGTGGCTGGCTCGCTTCCTTTCCTTCCTTGTTAGACTTCCTAAGGAGGTTCAGACCTGCCAACTTGTGCAGGCCCTCGAATTTCGCATGATATGGTTAGAAATATTTATTTATTTACTAAATATATCCTAGTCATCTCCAATTTCTACTTGTATATTTCTTCTTGTACCCTAGTTGTCGATATATATTTATTACTTTGTTACCTAAATTTTGAATTATGCAGAATCTGATTCTCTATAAAAATTCGTTAGATAATTCACCACATTTTCTAAACGCCAAATGAGGATAAATACTCAATTTATTCAGCATCTCACATTTTTAGGTCGCTCTACTTGGGTAGAATGAAAGAACAATCGGCTCATTTGTAGCAATTGTTTACTTGTCTACTGAAGTAGGAACGAAGCAAAACACAACTTCGTACGGAACAATAAGAAATGATGAAATATTTCCCTATCAGAAACAAAATATGCTAAAAACTCCTTACTCTAGAAAACATGTGCTTCTATCTAGCGGTAGTAAGATCACTCCTTATCGATGCCAGAGAAGCCTAGCAGCCCGGATCCTGAACATTCATAATTTTGCCAGTTACAGTTTGAATTTTGAAAAATTCTTTCTTAATTAATGATGTTATCAAAGTGGAGAACATAATCTCTAAAATGATACCTCATTTATCGATTTTGGTTAAAGAATAGCGGAGAAAACCTTTTAGAAATAATATATATGATTAAATATGGCTACTATTCTCCTTCTACAGAAGAGCCAAATGAATACAAGTAATCTCGTAATCTGGGTTGCTGTAACACGAAGGATTTTTTTTTTTTTTTTTTTTTTTTTTTTTTTTTTTTTTTTTTTTTTGTAAGCTTGCGTGTCAAATTGATTCAGAGTAATCACTGCTTCTCTTTTGTATCACGCCAGTATCGCTCGGCGTTATTTTCGCTTTTATGCTTATACTCGCGTTACGTTGTATTCTTGTGCATCTTTCTTTTTGTCCCCGTGAGACCTTATATGCTTGCTTCACATTTGATCTCTTTTGCATTCTTGTTAGCTTTAATTGCTATGTCTTATCTTCGTTTCAGTCCAACGTTTTATATTGCGTTCGCTATTATTTCTCCTTTACATTCTCCAGCTTCTTCAGTTTTCCGTTTGTAATTCTCTTTTTCCTGTCCTTTTTTTTTTTTTTTTTTTTGCTAATGCCTTTATGCAGCGTCGACATCGTGGTCGCTAGACGCGGAAGAGGACTGGAGCAAGATGAATAGCAAGAAATTCGGTCATGTCTTAAAATCATGGAAAGCAGTAATCTGGATGACCAGACGGTAATCTGAGCCACCGTCCTCCCGAATACCATTCTCGAGCGTAACCGCTCACCCACTATGCTGCGTCGTAATCCCAACAACAACCTAAAAAAGTGACTTCAAACGTTATCTGCTGATATACATAAGCTTAACTTTCTGTAACAGGAGACTCTGTTCTCTTCTTCCTGAATTTCCTCCCGTTTTCTTCTTCCTATTCACGATTGGGCACAAAACTCTCTTCTTATTGTTTTTACTACTTTTTTCTGTTGATAGGATTTTCTCGTTTTTCTGAATGAGACTTCCAGATTTTGTTTTAATTCAATCTTTCCACTTTTTTTTAGATCTTTGCTCTCTGCGTTTTTTCTCTTATTTCGTGTGACATGTTATATTTCAGTGATGTTCACTGATGTTCTTTCCTCCTGTTCCTTTATTTAGTTCTACCCGTCTATCATTTGCATAGTCCTTCACATTAGCAGCACCGTATGAAGATATTTGAATTATTCGCTACTATCCGTTGGGATTTGCACCGGTCGAGGTTGATTGTAGTTTTCCCGCAAGTGATCTGTGGCATTACACGTTTCCGGCTGATCGATGCATGATTCAAAGGTTCTGCATCCAGCAATCGAAACATAGGAAGTAATATCTCACTCTAAATAACGGTAATAATTATTATATTTGTTATAAATACACATCTGTTATATATACAATTATCATTTCCTCACATTTAAACTAATTGTTAGATTTGATTTAGACAATCACGTTTATAAAATCATTTTGAAGGTCTAGTATAGTATTATCGTCAATATCATTGGAGATAAATTCAACTTTATGAATATCAAATGCAGCTGATTTAACTAAATTCTTAACAGAATCGATTTTCGATGTTTTTCCTAATTTCTGAGTCCTAAAAACGGGAAGTATTTGTTATTCTTATAACTTTACGCCTCGTCTACATCGAGGGGTTAGGAGCGGGAAAGAATTTGGCCATGGCCTTTTGGAGCACCATCCCGGCATTTGGCAGGGATGATTTCACGAAACCGTGGAAATCCAAAATCCCGAATGCGATGCCATAGCGTTACTGCTCACCCACCAACCTCGATATCGATAAAGAAAACGGCGTAGGTTCCAGAGAAATACATCGTACGATCAAACGGCCGTGGAAAATAGGCGTCCGATCATCACCAACGTACAACCAGATGATTTCACTACCTTCACTAATCTAAAACAGTACACCATAACCTAATTCAAATATATTAAAAAAAAAAAAACTGAAACGAACCGAAAAACGAGTAGCCTACGTTTCGGTGGGAATCGCTAGTTTGTTCTGATTCACGTCCACACTGGTCAATGTTTTATATGAACAAGTCGGAGAATCCCGTATCGGATACTATTGAGAACAAGCAGAAAATTCTAACCTCTGCACTTTCAGCCATATCTAAGTAATAAGGATCTATTTCATGAATAACCGAACAGTAATAAAATCCGTGTACAAAAAATGTAAAGCTACTCATATTATATGTTATCCAGATCTTGAATTTTGCACTATTAATGTTTTTAAATAATTTATATAATTGCTTGACCACAATTCATGCAACACTACATAGGAAAGCTGATTCGTTTACGACGATTCTGAGTCCGATGGTTCCACGTCCCAGGAGCTCGTTGGTGATGAAACACTGAGACCAGTCGATGCCGATTACTTGTAGGGATGGCTGCGCCAGTTTAATATTTCGTAACCAATGATTTTCTCTCGTAGCTGTATCGGAGTAACGTCTAGATTGACTACATCGCCTAAATTTTCTGCAAGTTCGTGGGGAAAGGAACCTACCGCCAATACCAGGTTAGGTACACCTCCTTCAGGAGGATCTAACGAACTTTCGAGTTGAATATCAAACTTGGCTTTTAGCCTTCTTTGGACTCTGTCCGTCACCTAATTATCCAACCTCAGATCTGCGTTCTGTGCCCTGGCAAACGGCCATTCTCTCGTGATTCTGGTATTTTTCATGGGTCCTGTCACTCATGGACTCGTAACGTAACTCGGAATATTATACGACGAGTATACTGAGCAAGAAAATTGATGCTTAATTCTTCACGAGTTGATTTATACTTTCTCCACAGTATTTAAATTTCTCAAAATTTAAAGACGAATATTTAAATGAGAAAGCCTGGGATCCACTTTTATCAGACATGATTGCAGAGTGACGTTCAAAATAATTGATCGGAATCTTCAATGAAAATTACCAAAACTAATTAATTGACAAAACTTGCAATCTTCCAAGCGCTGGGTGCTAACGAAACAACCTTTATAAACCAACAGCGAAAATAAAAACTCTTACAAAAGCCTCGCTACTCGTTCCAGAACATCAAAAATTCATAAACAATAAGGTATTATTAGAAAGAATTAAAACTTTCCTAATACCATTTGCAACTAAACGGATACAGCTGTAAAATGCATTACAAACATTTTGAAGAATTTCCATCCAGGAGTAATGGTCTCAATCACTCCATAAACGAAGGATACCTTGAACCATTATAACTGATTAATACTGCAGCAAGATGATGTTGACGAAGGGGCAACAGCGCGTCTTTTTATGTGAAGCGGACAGATCAGCGTTACGCCACGCTTAAGTCGGAGCAGAGTCGTCAAACGAAGTGTGAACGTTCAAACAAGTGACGGTATGCGTCGTCGAATTCAATATCGGCAAGTGAGTAAGTGCGAACGTGGCACAATGATAGGAAAAGGATTTACGGAACCCTCATATAGGACACGCTGCTACGATAGTGTATCGTGTGTGCAGCCAGTGGATAGAAGAGGATCGAATGCAAAATAGTTTTTTGATGTTCAGATCCAGTTATTTCCATCTCATTAGGTGTATTATGGTATATATCCCAAAAACTCTCCTTCTCTTGCTATATGTTTGAGGCTGACAAAATCTATTCTGTGGAAACTGAGGGAACATTTTCTCCGTTGCCAGACAGCACAGGGTCGTCGTTACACTCCGTCAAAAAAAAGATATTTTTTCTGTTATTGAAACATCCACTTCATCGGAATTGAGATAATTCGATTTAATTCTGTGGTCCAGTGTTGTCGCAGCCATCATTAAAAGGTGCCATTTCATGGAAGAGAATTTGATGTTCAAAGATTCGTAGAGTGAGTTTTTCATATTTGTCATTATCTCGTCTTCGTTTCCGAATCGAACTTGCAGTTTGTGGATTAATAATGATGGCAAAGGTATTATTATTGTTATGCATGCGTCATCAAATTATTAATCAAGTGTGGCCTCCATAAAAGAATTTCAAAATGATTATTTTAGTATCCCGTTCATTAGACAAATGGGTATCAATCTTATAATATTCAACACTGTACAAGTTGGCTGCATTCTTTTTCTCTAAAAGCCTGTTTAACATGAAAAATGTGCTGTTCCTACTCACATCGACATCTTGCACCAAAGTATGTTCCGGCAATCCACATTGTTTTTGACATTCTTTGAATTTTCCGGTTGCTTGATCGCTGTGGTTGAAATGGCCTAAGATTTTTCTGCATTTTTAAATAAGTCTTTGGTTTCTTCGTCTCAAAATAGTGTGTGTTTTATCACCAAGTACACACCCTATAGATTCATAGTGACCACACATAGTGCAAACCATGTTTGCTACACTGTCACGTACGACCTGAAAAATCTTGCCGTTTAAGCTCCATCCATTCACGATCTCTCTAAACTTTTGCTCAATGTCTTTACTGGTAAGATCCTGTTCCATCATGCATGCACCCAATATAACTTTTAGGTGTTGATGGATGATTTACGATAAAATGAGCTGTAAAGCCGAGACGTTGCTCTAGTTATCAGTGGTAACACTCGCCCACTCGCTTTTTGCTATTATACCTCATTTTCTCATATGTTTGCGGCATCGGTGATGTTTTAATTTTTTGTCAGATTTCATACGATATTTGTATATTGGGTGGGGATTGGTGAGATTGAGTCGCCGGAATGCTTCCTCTTCCACTATAGCATAAGGCAGCTTTTCCACAACTATTACGACCATTATTTCTTTGTCAATCCTTTTTTCAATTTCATGATCATCAGCTCATTGTACCAAGTTTATATTCAGAGGTCAGACTCGAGATCGTTCGCTTCTGCCCCAGTAGAATATCGCAGTGTGACGGGAGAAACATCAGTGACGCCGCGTCACTCCAAGCCAAGAGACCAGTTTCGGTTGGTCAGTACTCAATACTTACAGTGAGATCTTTGATCCCGTTCGCTTTAATTTAGCTTCATATAAATCATTTTTCAGCTCGTCTATTGCTAACGTCGTTTTAACACCTGCCTGTGTTCCGCTTCATGAAACTTTGATAAATGTTGCTTTACACCATCAAATATCCATTTTATTTATTTATTTGTGCGTGGTTTAGTAATGAATATGATTTCTGATATATTTTGCAAACATCTTAGGAACAATCTATAGTGCCTTTTTTCGAAAAACAGCGAAATGAGGATATTTTTTGGGTGACATTTCTTCCTGAACAAAATAGTACAAGAAGCATAAATAATACCTTATAGATCACATAAAATAAAACCACTGTAATAAAGTGAGCATATGGCGTTTATTCTAAATTAGGAAAATCAATTCAAGTAAATACGAGTTCCAAATTGAAAAGAAAATTTACCCGTCCGAATTGACTTGGCACCTCGCTGAGTAAGCGGGAAATGGGTCGAGGTGACAATTCGCAAGAGCTATAAGCTCTTTCTCACGTTTAATTTAAACTCAAGTAACTGAAGGTCATCAACATTAAATCACAGCAGGCAGTTGTTTGGGTGGTTAAAATTAGAATACGGGTACAAAGTGTACTGCAACAACAATTACCTAAAAACAAATGTAAGTTATATGTGAATCAAAAATAATCTCTTTTTACATAATTCTCATCATACAGAAACCCGAGTGAATAACTCAACACACAGGCTCCCGGGAAGATTGGATCCGGTCAACGGGGGTACCGAAATTTACTTTATCACCCCCTCTCGGCT
Organism: Vandiemenella viatica; assembly: GCA_031002005.1. Classification (NCBI taxonomy): domain Eukaryota; kingdom Metazoa; phylum Arthropoda; class Insecta; order Orthoptera; family Morabidae; genus Vandiemenella; species Vandiemenella viatica. The sequence goes on along the minus strand of JARYHS010011408.1, from coordinate 134,248,063 downwards.
CCCCCCAAACCAACCACCATCACAGCATCCGCCACCACAACAACTCCAGGGAAGAACGGATCCGATCATCGGCAATATCGGGAATTGAATTTACCACCACCTCACGGGTGCCACCCCCAATTCGATCCACCACCATCGCTCAGCCACCACCGCAGGAAGTGGACTCTTCCGAACTACCCGCCATTATTGCGGGGACGGTGAACAAGGCGCGTTTCGCCACTCATTAAGCGTGACCATGGGAAGGCGCGCGGAGCCAGCGCCCGCCACTACCAGGTCGAAGACCCTTCCAAAACCTGGCAGCATATCTGCTACTCCCGAATGCGTCCGGCTCCACAGGAGCAAAGGCGGAAGCCACCGCAGACCGAGCAACAACGCGAGATTTCCCTTGGTAGACGCCGACCAGCAGCACGAAGTCGCCGGCCGGCCACCAGGCCACGCGCTATACGGCAAGCTTCTAGTGTGTGTTCCCCCGCACACCAACCGTCAACACAATGCGACTCAGAAGGGCACAGGTTCCCACACACTCGTCCAAGCTTCGCAGATCACCGTCGTAGTGCACGATCGCGCCGAAGCGCTCCAATGGCGTCCCTGCCCCGCCAGGGTCAGATGTTCGAACCCGAGCACTACCAGTCCCCACATATAAGAGGACCTATTTTGGAAGCAAATGGCTCGTACTGGCGGCAAGGGGAGCACAAGATTCCTTGATCACTGATCACCGGTCCCAGCGAGGGCCAATCTGTATAATCTGGAGACGACCCCGGCCGTTTCCAGATCACGCCAGCTCACCGGTACCGTCCGTTGCCTTCCATCAGGGTCGCGTCACCTCCATGCACTTATGGTCCTACTGCCGTGAGCAACAGATGAGGGACAAGCTCTCTAATCCGCAACCATCGGTCATACTGCCTAGGCGTTGGCAATGAGTGCTACCGGCGGGAGGGCTGCACCACGTCACCCCCCAACGGTCTTAAGTAGACCAGGATCACCGGTCCGTTTGTTTGGTTCATACCGGCGGCAGGAGGAACCACTTCACCTTGATCACCGACACCCACCTCAGCAGCAACCGCACCCCGAGAACCGGAATGCTACTCCACCTACTATCGGCAAACGCCGGCTTACCGGTACCGTTTCTAAGTGAAACCGTTCTGCAGGGCACACACTCATCTCCCTGAACCCCGTCCGGCGTTAAGTCGGAATATTCGAGGCATCGGCTCAGTGTGCATTCCCGGCGGCAGGGCGCACCGCATCCCTGACTGTCGTAGCCCAGTGTTACCTGGGGAGACCCCCGGTACCGTCCGCCAGACCCCTGCGGCTCTGCCTATGCGAACCTTCCTCACCAATTACTTGATGCAGTATCCACGATGTGGCGTCGCCGCGGATTCGCAGAAATCCTCCGCACCACAGGTGCCTATGGCGCAGACTTGCGGAACCTTCCTCACCAATTACTTGCTGCAGTCTCCGCGCCGAGCTCCGGGAACCCGGGTTTGTCATTCCATATCCAAGCCCCCGGCAGCAAAGGAGCCTGGACGCCTGGATATGTCTGACGCCGCAAGAAGTTCATTACGACAGAAGCCACCTTGGTACTATTGTTAACAGAAAATGAAATTTCGCGCAACGTTAGAAGAGTCGCCGTCGGGGAATAAGTAAGTCCCCTACCGCACATCTAATACATACGGGGACCCTGTTACCCTAGATACCTGGGGTTGGGTAATCAAACCCGAAAAGTTTTACGGGTATCCGCCGTGCGGTCTGCCGGGGCTGGTCTCGGATACTAAGACTTGGGCAGGGCCAAGTCCCGACACCTCAAGCGACTGCCTTCCATGGAAATTGGGATGCCACTCCGTATCCATCCCAAACAGCCGGAAGGTCTTTGATCACTTGTTAGCAAGGCTTACCTAGCAGCGTTTGAAGAGTCACCGCCTGGGTCACGGTCGTGATTCTCCTACCGAGCATCTGAATGCAATGAGCCGATGCCGGTAACCCTGGGATGTGGTATTCAACTGATTGCATTTCGGGTAGGCGCCGCGCGGTCTGCTGGGAGCTAGTCTCGGATACTAGAGTAACGGGCACTCCGACACCTCAAACGTCTGCTCCTCGCGCCAAACCCGTATCCGGACGCACCATGTATACGCCCAGAACCCCTGGGAGATCCGCCACCACAGCAGGAAGTGGACTTTTCAGAACTACCCGCATTACAGCGGGGATGGTGAGGCTAGGCACACTTCGCCACCCGTGTGGGTGCCCGTGGGGAACGACGGGGACGCGGCGCCTGCCACGGTACAGGCCGAATAGGAAACCTGACCGTATAGCTAGAGAAGGGATGGCGAACCTTTATTGAGCTACATGCCATTTTTGCTAAAGAAGTGTTTAATGAAGCCATGTCGTGCCATCAAACAATGACGACTTGGTAATTAATAGGAAAAGAGATTAAATGAAACTAGTGCGAATATTGTTCTTACAAATTAGATGACAAATAACTTATATTAGCAGAATGCAAGCTGAATTCGAGTCATCTGACACACGGTTTCGAAGCGAATCCTTAATATTATTTTGGTTCTCTTTTTTGACAAAGAGATCTGTAATTTGTTTGTTAGTGTCGTTTTACACAATTTTACAGAACATAAAGCACACACCGCTTTATAACTTTACTAGTATAAGCCCGTGACTGTGTTTTGCGTATCGTCACGGGTCAAGAATAGTTCCAGTTTTTTTTATTGAGACTGGGCAAACACTCATAATGTAAACATTGGTCATAGTATCTGTGACGGCAATAGAACTTAATACACATTCCATATTATGAAACAGTTGAGCGACTCCGCAGAAATAAGTTGAAAGAATAGTCGATTCGGTGACACATTTGGTCCGATGTCCACTTAAAATAACCTAATAACTCACATACAGCGAACATGAATAAAGACCAATACCGAAAATTGTCAGTAAAATACCTAAAAAGCAAATAAACCGTAATACATAAATTTTCGTCAAGCAACATCAGTAGTCGTGAAAGTTGTAATTAAACTGAAATTTATCCTAAGCCGAAATGACAATTAGCATTCGTGGATACAGCAGAGACTATGAGTAATTTAATTTTTTTAAAGTTTTTAAAGTTGCTTTAATTAGTAACATGTTACTGAAAACCAGATCAACGTTTTTTCAGCCGCAAAATTTATTAACATTTTTTAACTATGAAACGCTATGAAAAGCTAACTTAATGATCGTATTATGGCAATTAATTTGGTAGCAATTGCTTAATTATTAAATTGTAGACATAACCACGAATATCTTCTAATAGTATCTCTGGTCGCTGTTTTGTGAGCGAAGACTGACACGTGACACCGTTCTCCAGCCAATAGCTATCGAGGTGAGTGGGTGACCTTACGAAGTTATATAGATTAATCATGCCATATTTCTCAGTTCGCCAAGGTTGAAATTCTCTATTACACTTATCTTGTACTTTTTTTTACCTGATTAGCAATGTTGCATAGTGACAGTTGCACATATAACAAACAAGCTGATGTGTTAACGAAATTAGTATAAAAAAAGCAAGAACTGTGCTTAATTGGTAAAAGAAGTCAATGACGTCAACGAAAACAAACAAATGGATAAGTTAGCTTAGCGCCACTCCCTCCACCGCGCCACCTACGCTAGCTCAGTCAGTCCGTTCGGTCAGCAATTCGCGCGTAATCCACCTCTTTTGCACAATCTGTAGTCGCTCCAGCCCCGGTAGTTTCCTTTACAATTAACTTTTTAACTATGATCTTAAATTATGTTGACGGAAAAATAAATTACTTACATCGATTACTTTCATACTTTATTAATGCCATCCCCAAATTGTTTGGTCGCGTGCCATCATCGGCACGCGTGCCACTGGTTCGCCATCCCTGAGCTAGAGCCTTCTCAGCTAGCCCCGCGCACGTCCAGCCCCACCCTGCTCCAGCAGGAGACCGGTGGTAGCCGCAACAACCGAGCACAACGCAGGCCTACCCAACACTGCGCTTTACCACCGAGCTCGATCGCCACACCAGGTATGGGTGCCACCGACGAAGCCGGGTCAGGGTACGCTCCAAGTGCACGTCCACCGCGCCCGACCCGCACTTCGGTGTGGGCACCACTGATAGTCTCGGCTTCCCGTATACTCGTCCAAGCTTCGCAGAGCACCATCGTAGTGCGCATCACACCTCAGCATAAGCCAAAGCGTACGGGTGTCGCTGTCCCACCCGGGTCAAATGATCGTACACTCACAATCCCCACATATTAGAGGACGTATTGTGGCAGCAAGTAGCTCAATACCGGCGGCAAGGTGAGTCACAGGTTCCTTGATCACTGATCACCGGTCCCAGCGAGGGTCAGTCTGTACAATCAGGAGACGACCTCGGCCGTTGTCAGATCACCCCAGCTTGCCGGCACCGTGCACCGTCCGTTGCCTCCTTGCCTCCTAGCGGGGTCGCATCGCCTCTCTGCACTTTAGATCTTGCTGCCGTGAGCAGCAAAAGAAGGACAACCCTCTAGTCCGCATCCGTCGGTATAACCGACTAGGCGTTGGCAATGAGTGCTACCGGCGGGAGGGCTGAACCACTTCACCCCACTACGACCCCGGTCATCTAAACACCAGGATCTACCGGTCCGTTTGTTTGGTCCATACCGGTGGCAGGCGGAACCACCTCACCTAATCACCAATGCCTACCTCAGCCACAGCCGTACTCGAGAACCGAGTTGCGACCGCGACCTACAAACGGCGAACACGGGCTTACCGGTACCGTGTGCATCCGTTCTGCAAGGTCCACCACCACCTTGAACTCCGACCGACCTGCAGTCCGAAGGCCGCAGAGCTGGCACAGCCGGAGCATCAGAACAGTATGCATTCCCGGCGGTAGGGTGCATGACTCCCCTGACAGCACGGTCATGACTTATACTGCTGGTACCGCGCTACCATGGCAGCAGGGACGCTACTCTCCTGAACCAACGTATGGAGCCATACTGGAGCCGCACTCAGTGACTTCGGTACTGCAGTTTCTCCGCTCTGCAAAGTCCAGCCACGTCACTTGAACCATCCACCCGGTTAGACCGGCGAACCATAGCACTGGCCACCAGCCCGCCCCCCCCCCTTGAGCAGGACGCAGCACGGGGAGCTCCACTTCACCCGACTATGATCCTAGTCTTCCCGAAACCGGGATCTACCAGTCCAAGGACTTCCGTTCTGCAGGGTAACCACAAGTCACCTGAACCCCAGGTCAACCCGCGACCCTGGCACGCCGCGGACGACTCCGGAGCATTGGAACAGTGTGCATTCCCGGTGGTAGAGTGCACCATTTCTCTGTCAGCACGTGCTAGACGTATACTGCCGGAACCATTTTTGTCTGGCCCCAAGAAGCTCATTATGACCGAAGTCATCTTGATACTCTTGTTAGCGAAGCTAACCTCCTAACGTTTGAAGAGTCGTCGTCGCGGACACTTAAGTGAACCCCTACCACACATCTGCTGTCAACCGGTCTACGCCCTTTTCCCAGTGAGCCCCTGGGATCGGGTAGTCCACGCTACGTCGGGTACACGCCGTGCGGTCTGCCGAGGGCTAGTCGTTGGATACTAGGGTCTGGTCACAGCCAGGTCCCGATGCCTCAAGCGACTGCCTTACACGTATACCCTGACATGGAAACTCGGGGATGCCCCCCCCCCCGTTTCCCACCCCTTTGTACTCTTGTTAGCAAGGTTTCCCTTACAGCGTTGAAAGAGTTGCTTGAAGATTTCTCGGGTGTGGAGCCGAGTTAATTGATCGCAGATGTACGAATTTTCGATGGAATTACATGCCATCATCTTCAGGTAGCGTCTACTGGTCGGCGTGAGGAGCGCAGTCCAGGACACGACTGCTGGTCTGCCCCCGGGGCGTCGATATTTATACCCTCCGACCCCGCCCTCCCACTCCCGCCGCGGCGCTCCGATAGCGGTGCTGTGGGTGGTGCGTTGCAGCGCGTCGAGCAGTGACCATCAGTTTGTACGCCACCTCCGTCGCACACAGTGCCTCGGCTTTGGTATTTGCGGAGCCACTTCAGTGCTGGGTTCCAAGCTTGGCTTACTTGGAACCCGTTGTCTTCGTTTATGAGGTTACTCCGTAGCCGGATCTCAATGGCTTCCTTATACCCACAGTCCCAGAAGTGAGATGCGTTTCTCAGAACTTCGGTGTCCTCATATTTAATAGTATGCCGTGTCTCGAGACAATGTTCAGCAACTGCGGATTTTGACGGCTGCTGTAGCTCGATGTGGCGTTTATGTTCTCTACACCGTTCTTCGATCAAGAGAATTGTCTGCCCGACGTATACTTTACCACACTCGCACGGTATATGATATACGTCAGGTTTCCTGATATATTCTCTACACCATTCTTCGATCGTGCGAATTGTCTGCCCGATGTATGCATAGTTAAAAGAGTTGTCGCCGGGGCTAATTGGGTGAAACCCCTACCACGCATCTTTATTGAAGTGCAGCGGCCGACGTTACCCATATACCTCTATTGGAATTGGGTAGTCGACCAACTGCTTTAAGTGTGTGCGCCTCGCCGTCAGCCGGGAGCTAGTCTCGGATACTAGAGCCTCGTGAGCTCCGATACCTCAAGCGACTGCTCCTCGCGCCCACCATACCTCGTGGCCCCGAGCGCCAAGCCCGTATCCGAGCGTGCCCCCCGAAAAGACATTCCGGGGAGGCCCACACCCAGAACCCCATAAGGAGTGAATAACTCAACATAAAGAACTTCAATACCTAATAAATGGCATTAATATATGTCAGAAACAAAAACAAATATTTATCGAATTATTATGCGCGCGAAAAAACAGATAAGCTCACTCAACACAATCACCCCGGTCGGCGAACTAATCTGGCGACATACTGAATCCACGAACTCATCCGATGTTAGCCGAACGACACGCAACAATTCACGAACATTAAGTTTCGGCGCTGCTGAAATTTCGTCCGATTTTTGGCTGAAACCAAATTTTTCGACTGAAATCGAATCTTCAGTCGGTTACTATTGATAAGACTTGAATTCTGAAATGTTCTTATCCAAGGTTTTTCAAATGTAGCCATTACATGTGAGAGACGACACAGAATATGCGGTCAACTTACAAAAAGGAATGAGATCCCACAAAACAATTTATGTAGTAAAATAATAGCTTAAAAAACATAAAAACCGCCTTCAATAAAAAGAACACTAAAATTTTTAAAATTATTTTATATCTTGCTTAGAAGAATGTAAATCTAAATGAATAATATTTTACATTACTATTAGTAAAATTTTTACATTAATTAGTTATTTTTATAGTCGGTGCCAATTGTCACATCGCGAAGATGAATTTACTGAACTTTATTTGGTGTTCGAGGTGAAACGGGGAGTACGAATAAAAATTCAGAACATTTTACAGTATATAGTGAGGCAGATATTGTTATTGCGGCAGACAGTTTATGGAAACAAATTAGACAATATTTTAATCTGTGGCTCGGCCTCGTTGGGCGTCCAGGCATATATCTGGCACTACAGTGTCAGTTGGTAGGCTGCATCATGCAGTAAAGGCTTTACAGTTAGTATCATATCGGCGTATCATCTGTATGTTTCAGTTTTGTTGAAAAATATTTCTAGCATTAATTGTAGGTAAGTAATAATATGATTTTTATATAATTTTGTTATTCATTAGTTTTCTGTTTTTCTTTCTTAGGTTGGCACCAGCTCCAAAAATAACTAATTAATGTAAAAATTTCAATAACGGTAATGCAAAATATTGTCCATTTAGATTTACTTTCTTCTAAGGAAGGTATAAAGTTATTTTAAAATTTTTAGTGTGCTTTTTGTGAAGGTGATTTTTATGTTTTTTAAACACTTATTTTATTATTAAATTTTTAGTGGTATTATAGTTTGTTTTTTATTTTAAATATGCAGCAGGAGTTCTCATTTTTGCGAACTTCCTGGTAGCTCAGTGGTTAAAGCACTTGCTTTCAATACAATTCTGTACTCCAACAACTTCCAGAACGGGGTGAATTGGATGCTGTTAAGGAATATCAGTTTACATTTTGGTCCGGGCTGTGTTTCGACCTAATCATAACATCTCTTAAAGCTGCTGCTAGATAAACGAAACATGTAACATCTGGGTATTAATACATATCACATACACAAATCTGTCTCTGGAATATACCTGTTTGTTCTGGCATCACACAGAAAATATAGATTTTTAATTGGTTTTCACAAAGTCAGAACATGGGGTCCAAGTTGAAATCTGAGATACATGTTGAGACATTAGGACACATTTATTTTACGAATATTCTGTCATGGCTTAAAAATAGTTTAAATGATTTTGGCGGCATTTAAAACTGAGATTTTTGTAAAGAACATTGGTAATTAAAATAGGTGGGGGTAAAGGGGAAGAGGGATTAGCCTTTTGTATACCAAATGTAGACGGTCTTTTCCGATGTGTAAATTTCTGTTGATATCAGATTTAAAAAAAATAAAATAAAAAAATAAGGGGTGTGGAAGCCATTAGCAGTTTGATTTTTGTAGAGCCAGTGTGGACAATATTTTTCTCTTTGTTTTGAAGTATACATGTGCAAAGCTCCATCGAAATCAGATAAAAACTGTAGCTTTATGTAAAGAACATTTGCAAAAATTGAAATGGGTAAGGGAATGAGCGGTTGGGTTTAGTAAACAGAATGTAGACACTAAGATTATCTTTATTTTTAAGTATACATGTGCAGTTTTCCATCAAAATCTGATGAAAACTGTCGGTATCTATAAAAAAAAAAAAAAATTGAAATTAGGAGGGATGGGGGTAGAAGGTAAGAGGGTTTGGGCTTCTACAACCAAATTTAAACACAATTTTTCTGTATATTTTAAAGTATACAAGTGCAAATTTCTTTCATATTCGGAAAGAAACTGTAGCTTTGTATAAATTACGGGAATGGAAAGGGGAGAGAGGGGTTTGGCTTCTCTAAACCAAATGTAGACAGTATTTTTTGTTTGTTTTAAAGTATACATGTGCATACTTCCTTCAAAATCAGATAGAAACTATAGCTTTGTATAAAGAACATTGATAGTTATTAAAGGGGTAGAAAGGGATATAGGGTTTGCGTTTTTGTGAAAATAATGTGGACATTATTTATCTTCTTATCTATGTTTTAAAGTATGCGCATGCGAAGTTCCACCTAAATCGGATTAAAATATAGGTTTGTGCAAAAATTAAGAGGTGTAAAAGGAGAGCTACGGTAGTATTTAGATTTTTTGGTCAGAAATCTTCTCCATAAATAAATACATGTATGAGGCAACTTTCATAAAGTTCGGTCAAATGGTGTCGACTGTAGCTTTTTAAAAAGAAAATGGACAAACATCAAGGGTGTTGAAAAGTGGAGAGGGGTTCAGTTTTTGCAAACCAAAAGTTGACATTATTTTTCTCTTGCTTTTATAGTAAAAGTGTGCTAAGTTCTATCTAAACCCAATAAAAACTGTGGGTTTGTATAAAAATTAAGCGGTTGAATGGGTAGAGAGGGTTTTTTTTTTATTTTTTGGACAGTAACCTTCTTCATGAAAAAATACATAAAAGCGCCAACTTTCATGGTAATTGGTCAAAAGGTGTCGACTGTAGCTTTTTGTAAAGTACATTGACAAAAATTAAGGGGGCGGAAGGAGGGAAAGAGGTTGAGCTTTGGCAAATCAAATGTTGACAGGATTTTTCTCTTTTTTAAAAAAAAAAAAGTATACAAGTACAAACTTCAATCAAAATCAGATAAGAAACTTACGTTTTTATAAAATTAAGGAGTGTAAAGGGGGAGACGGGGTGTTTTTTTTTTTTTTTTTGTCAGAAACCTTCTCCTTGAAAAATTACATGTAATTGCCAGCTTCAATGGAGATCAGTTAAATGGTGTCGACTATAGCTTTGTATAAAGAACATTGAAAAAAATTAAGGTGATGGATAGGGGTACTGGGGTTCAGTTTTACCAAAAGTTGACAGTCTTTTTCTCTTTATTTTTGACTATACATATCCAAAGTTTCATCGATATCGGATAAAAAATGTGGGTTTCTATAAAAAAAAAAGGGTGTAAATGGGTGGTTTCTCAATGAAATTCATATGGGACCATTTTGGAGGTATACCCTATCCACCAGAAAAAATTCAATTAAATCGGTTCAAAATTGGCGAAGATATCGCTGAACATACATTAAAAAAGAGATGAATTTAGAACCTCCTCCGTTTTTGAAGTCGTTAAAAATAGGCAAAGTTTCGCGGTTGATTAGTAACAGTCTACACTGTACAGTGTGTAAGCACTTCACTATCATTTATTTAAATTTTAAAAAATATCTAGTGACTTGGTCATAATGCATGACATTATTTTTACTGATCTGCAAGGCATAACGTGTATGATTTATTCACAAATTTGTGAAACCCAAAAGAAATGCGAGGGAAATTTTGGCTTTTGTGCATTTGTTAGACTTATGAAGCAACACATGTAAATATTTATATAGTTCAAAGTTTTACTAAAACATTGCATGCCTCATGGCCGGGTCGCTGGAATATTTTATTTTTTTTTCCATTTTACAGCAACGACTCATCACATTGGGAGAAACAATATTGCTGTAGAAAATGAAGTGAATACACTCTCTGAGCGTAGACTTGGCTCAGAAAAAGGTCTCATACCTTTTTGTCTTTAAACCATAAGACTTGGTGAATTTTTACAATAATTATTTCTGTGGAATGTCCATTAATGAAAACGTTACATATCAAAATCAATGTAATAGACTAACAAAGCTTGACTCACATAACATACACAACACCATCCTATACATTAACATACCAATATCAGTTAACAATAATCAATGAATAATTTCCTTTATTTTACATAGATTTAATTAGTTTAAGGAAGGTTAAATGAAAGGCGATCTGGAAACAGTAACATGGCACATTAACAACTAATATCTCATTGGAGGCATTATCTGTTTCCACAACGTATGGTGGATGGGTACCTGTTCTCCTTTAAAATAATACGTTGGAGGAGCGTGGTATTGAGTCCGCTATTTAACCTGAAAAACATAACTTTCTGACACAAGCTAATGCTGTTTGACTTGCCACGTCCACTTCTATTAGTGTGATTAAAGTACGGAACAGAAACTTAGTGAGGATCAACACTTACCTGGTCGGTTTTCTTATATTTATGTAGCAGCTATGCTGTCGCCAGCAATCAGACTTTGAAACTGGGTGTACCACTGAAACGCACGTTAAACGCATTGATATGCAGACATCAGGCCCCACTGATTTCCGTGAAGTGTAGGAACTTTTCATCCTTTTCCCAGTTAGTATTCAGAACTCTGGATCAGGTGGAAAGCAAAAAAAAAAATAAATAAATTAAAGGTGTTTGCTTAAACACGAAATTTTACCTTCATGACGAAGGTAAAATTTCGTGTTTAAGCAGACATAGAACTGTCATACCCTCTACCTCACATGGACACCAATTCCGGATAAACGGTGACACATTACAGCGTCCAACTCTGAAGTTACTCTCAAAGGATCACCCTCTAATGGATTTAATTCCAACTCACAGATACTGACCTGAAGTATCAACATTCAAAATGCGGCTGAACTTATTTCCTAGAGGGTCCAATGTTCGAAGAAAATGATGAAGAGTCCGGAAATAACCACATAAGCGTCATTTTCAGCAATACAGTACAACACATTCATTTTCCTTAGATCCCAATATAAGTGACTAGCTCTGTGGGATGTGAATTTACAGATCAACAATTGCTCAACAAAAATACATAGATACACCAGAAGACGTACAGTCACAACATATATGGTACATTAATTACGTCAACTACATTTACACAAACTACTGGGAATTGTTTTGTAGATATCCTAGTAATAAATTTGTGTTTACAGAGGACATTGATGTGTCTGTATACCCGACCACTAATATTAAAATCCCTAACTTCTAGAACAGCTCTCTGCATGAAGCTCTACTGCTAACCCCACACATAATTCTTATTGCTCGCTTACTTTGTCTCCATGAGAAGAATTGTCCCAGAATATTATTCAATATGACATTAAGGAGTGAAAATAGCAAAATAAACTATTTTCCTTATGGGGGATCACCTGTAGTTTAAATTGTACGAATTGCATATATGTTTGCACCCAATCCGTAAACCACACTCTGACACCAATGATCAGCGCTAGATTGTTTTGGCTAAAAAGTGATACATACGTCTTTGGTAGAAATATGAAAGTGCCGCAGGTCGACCACTTTCAACCACCATATCTCCCACACCCCCATAGCTACCGACATCTCACCACCCTAGTGTTCGAAAGGAGACATAATACTACTTTCACACACAAACACCAATGGCCTACGCTGTGTAGTTGTGGCAGCAAAGTGACATATACATAGACACATGTCTTTCGTCTAAATACGAAAATATCCTTGATCGGCCACTTTCAACCACCATATCTCCCACACTCGCACAGTTGCCGAAATACGGCCGACGTTGTGATCGATGGTTGACTCTGTGTTACTACCACACACAAACACCAGTGATCTGCGCTAGATAGTTTTGGCTGAAAAGTGCCGCATGTCGACCACTTTCAACCTCATTATCTCCCACACCGCAATAGCTACCGACATCTAGCCACCATAGAGCACGATGGGAGATTCAATGCTATTACCATACACAAACATCAATGGTCTATCCTATGTAGTTGTGGCAGGAAAGAGAAGTATAAGGATACACAAGTCTTTGGTCGAAATATGAAAATGCCATGCATCGACCACTTTCAACCATCATATCTCGCATACCCCCACAGCTATCGGCATTCGGCCAACGTTGTGCACGACAGGAAACTCCATGCGACTTCCACACACAACACCAGTGATCTGTGCTATGTAGTTGTGACTGAAAAATGAAATATAGGAAAACACACGTCTATTTATATATATATATATATATATATATATAAAAGATTAAAAACAATAATGGCTCGAATATATCAACCCTGACGCACTCCGTATCTCATAAATTGCCTCTCAAAAAACAGTGGACCACACAGCCTTAAAATGTTCCAGTGATAATTAATCTGCTAGAAATCGTACCATTACCACTCGCGTATTTGGTCTTAATAGATATGATAACTTTTCTTATTTCTTCTGGAGTAGCTAAATTTACAGACATAATGTCAAATTTTTCTTAGAACAATGTATTTATGAAATCCATATTCTGAGTCACTTAGCTATTGGCAGTCAATATGTCCTATGTAGCTGTGGCAGGAAAGAGAAGTATAAGGATACACAAGTCTTTGGTCGAAAATGCCATGCATCGACCACTTTTAACCATCATATCTCCCACACCCCCACAGCTATTCAGTGTTTTGTAGTAACACTTGTAATGCGTTTTAATATTAGCATTGTTATGGTTCCTAGAGGTGATATATTACTTCCTTTTACAAATGCATGACTTTCTAAAGCCTACAGTTATCCAAGTTTTTTGTTCCTTTGTGAAGCATGACGCATTTTCATGGGGAAGCAACTTTCAATATAATTTAATTGAATGCTACTAAAAATGTTGTAATTTTCTTTCATAACTTGTGCACTGTAAACATGTTCCCATTTTGTTTTATTAATGCACTTTCTAAAACAACCATCTGATTCATCATTTATTGCTCGCTGAAGCTGTTGGAGCTAGTTACTACTAAAGTGTTGAATGTCAATAACTGAGCATCATGATCCGAAAGTCCATTGATAGTAACACCTACCACACACACAATATAACGCCGTCACGCCCAACAGTTGTCGTTGACGAATATACAGAGTTTATAATGTCAGTAAACTGTTGTCGCTCACTATTTTCCAGATCCGGCACTGCCGGTGAGCCATACCCGTACCTAACCCTTGCAGCTTTGCCCCCAGTGACGGAAATTTTTCGAAAACTGATCACACACTTCATTCTTTTTGCTAGTCTCAGGAAGGAAAAATGTGTGCATCATGGCCAAGGAGATAAATATTTATGTATTGAAAGTGCTACTATCTGCTTTGCGCTGATCTGTTACACGAAACGGCTCATTTCCCCGATGGAACTAGTTCATCAGAAATGCACATCACATGCACCTTAATTTCATAGCCGCTTATCGTGCGTAATCCAACACTGTAGCGTTTAAAGGGACCATTTATACCTTAATCCTAAGGCAATAATCGAGATATTTGTATCAAAAGTTCAAAAAAAGTACAGAAAGTTGGTTTTTTGTTGCTCAATTTTTTTATATATTCGCTAACGTGATCACGTATAATAATACCGTAGCTGCGACAATTTTTCCAATAAATTGCATTTGAACCAATTCTTCTTCTACTATTTCTTTACTCACATATCTTTTTCCCAGTAAGGTTACGGAAATAACTTGGATTGAAGTTTCTTTACAATCATATAGCTTTCATTGTAAGTTTCCTGAAATATCGATACTTAACTTTAACGTGCTTGACTCTGCTGATAACTGTTGTATCTTTGAGAAAACTTTGAACAACATCTTAGGAATTTTAACCCAAGTAGTTGGGAATGCTGCTGAATGCTGATCGAAAATTTGAGGGAATGATATAGTTGCAGGTGTGTGTGATGCATTTAGCGTTTGTTGATTGTTAAATATTCTTCGTATGCTGTAATCGAGTGCAAAATGTTACATGATGTCAGTTATATAATATTTGTATTATGATGTAACTTACGGTGTGCTTGTATAATTAGATCATATCGCGGGAAAGTAACTAATAGGGTTTGACTGACCAAACTTATTTTGGTGTATATTCCAGATCTCCTGTCAACAGTGCCATATATCAGTTACGGATTATAAAAGACTGCCTTTAACCTGCATTATTTCAGCAGGACAGCGCTTCTGCTATGGCACAAAGCAAGCTCAACGACTTGGCCGGTCGTTTCGGAAAGGGTCCTAAAGGCGTTGGTACCGGCTTGAAGATATTGGCAGCTGCAGGGGCTGCTGTTTATGGCGTATCTCAGTCACTTTACACAGTTGAAGGAGGACATCGTGCAATTATATTTAGTCGAATTGGAGGTATTCAGAAGGAAGTTTTTGCAGAAGGCTTGCACTTCAGAATTCCTTGGTTTCAGTACCCCATAATCTATGACATTAGATCGCGACCACGAAAAATTTCTTCTCCAACTGGAAGCAAAGATTTGCAAATGGTCAATATTTCATTACGTGTTTTATCTCGTCCAGATGCATCAAATTTGCCTTTCATGTACAGACAGTTAGGTCTAGATTATGACGAGAAAGTTTTACCCTCAATATGCAATGAGGTGCTTAAAAGTGTTGTTGCCAAATTCAATGCCTCTCAGCTAATTACTCAAAGGCAACAAGTTTCACTGCTTGTCAGAAGAGAGCTTATAGAGAGGGCAAAAGATTTCAATATAATACTTGATGATGTGTCTATAACAGAGTTAAGTTTTGGTAAGGAGTATACTGCTGCTGTTGAAGCCAAGCAGGTAGCTCAACAGGAGGCTCAGCGTGCAGCTTTTGTAGTTGAAAGGGCCAAACAAGAAAGACAGCAGAAAATCGTTCAAGCAGAAGGTGAAGCTGAGGCAGCAAAAATGTTGGGTATCGCAGTGGCTAAAAATCCAGGTTACTTAAAACTGAGGAAGATAAGGGCTGCTCAGAGTATATCTAGAACAATTGCCAACTCTCAAAACAAAGTATTCCTCAGTGGCAACAGTTTGATGTTGAATATTAGTGATCCAACCTTTGATGATTTAAGTAATAAGCTAAAAAACTAAAGTCATGTGACTTAGAAGATTAACTGAAGGGTTTTGAATTGGTCACTTGTGATTTAAATGTGCTGTATCAATGTTATAGATCACTGTGGCGATATTTCACACTCAGGAATCCTTTTTTGCTAATGTGTAACTAGTTGGAACTAAGTGTTTACCTTGGTTCATTAAGCTCAAGTGTATGATTTATTAGAGAAATGTTTCTTTTGAAGTTTTTTTTTATAAAAATGTAATATGCATTTCTTTGGTATCTGTTTTCACATTGACATGGTCAGTTGTATAGAGATCATTAATAAAACTGAAATGGCTTTATGAGGCACATTTTTAATTTTGATGTACAATCATTGTAATATACATTTTCTTTTGCAACTTTAATGCACTACCTGAGACATCCATTTGCTTCTCCTGTGTCTGTGTGTTACATTGTTTATATTTAATACCAGCAGTACAGTTTGTGCGTGTATATATTTTGATTCAATAAGAATGAAATATATGATTACATTAAAATAAAAGTGATACCACATAAAAAAACAGCAATATTTGAATGAAAGGATTGGTAGGTTTATATCCTCTCGGAACAAGTAATTTTCATAGTACAAGGTTTATTTTAATAGCATTATGTTTATGGCGTCTTTTTATCTATCACATTGGCTATTGTGTAAAGTTATTATATTATCACTGTCAAAAATCGATGGCACAGAGGAAAATGGTAATGGCAAAATTGTATATGTTAGTATTGGCCAAGATTCTATGAAATTAACCCTTAATTGTGTATAGTAATAGTTGACTAAGATTTACATAACAAACTTCTCAGGTAGTAAATGTTTTGTGCTTACCAAGGGTTTTTCAGTGCTCATGAATGTTTTTTTTGCATTCACCAATAGTTGAAAGTTGAAAATTTCATTGCTATAGTTACAAGAGACTGTTGCCCTTTTTTTTTTCTCAATTGTTACATTTCCAAACATGTTAAAATAATCAATTTTTTGTTTTGGTGATTTTCAAACCGTATCATACGTACAAATGAGGAAATTGATACTGTCACATCTTTTAATAATAAGGCAGCACTATCATAACAATGGAACTGCAATTTTATGACATATTCTTATGTAACTTGATGAGACAAATCGAAAGTGAAGAATATTTTTTTTTTTATCTCACTTAGCCATGTGTAACTTTTGTTCTGCAGTATTTGTTTACAGTGAAAGGAATAGATGCCCTCCATCAATGCACCATGGCAGACGTACCTGAATGACCATGACCACAAGCTGGCACCTGATTTCAGGCACAAGGGTGTGGGAAGATTCTCTTTTTTAGGTAAGGGTGTCAGGGATTGGAATGAGTTACCAAGATAAATTATGAATAATTTACTGAAAACTTAGAAAGAATTTAAAGATAAAATTTGTAGAAGGCAAATGTAGGTAGGTGCAGGATAGGGGGAAGATGGGTGTGTAGGGAAATTGCCACTGGAGCCTGTGCTCCATTGCAATTAAATTAAATTAAATTAGATAGCACCGCGCGAGTTTTAACAAAAGAGAAGCTGAAATGCTGGGAACACACAATAGTGAAGGAATGAACTTTGCAGCCTCAAATAGCTACACAATACACTAGTATTTCAGCATTTTTAATTTAATTTTCTCTAGATTGTTTTTTTTCCCCCCATAGGGAAAGTGGTGCAGTATGCCTGATATTCTTTCCTAAATATTGTGCAATGATGATTAAACTTTGGAATTTTTTTTTTTTTTTTCCCCATAGGATGTCTTTAATAGGTATTTGTCTAAATTGATACACACTGGATTGTATTAGTTTCACTGCTGTTCATGAACTGATATATTTTATATAGGCCTACACATTTCTTTCGCTTTTTGATCATATTGATGATTTCTAAATAGTTTGGAAATTTGTATGTCAGATCTTCGATCTACAAATGCATGAGGACAAGGACATTTTCAGATAAATTATACCTTTTTTTTTTCAATACATTTCTGATGTAAACAGGTAACTTTACATTCCCAATGGATTGCATTGCAGTCTGTAGGAGCAATAGTGTAGTATTTTCAGTTGTTATCTTTATGCTTAATAGGTAGATTAGAGTTTGATGTGATGTGATAAAACTTAGAGGCATTGAATCAGTGTGTTCAGGGGGGGGGGGGGCTAGGGGGCTCAAGCCCCCCTCCCCATAAGTATCTGGGTCCACGCCCGACATTGTAATTTTGGAGACTTTTTTTTTTTTTTTTTTTTTTTTTTAGCTCTACGGATCTGAGGCCCATGGAGGCTATAAAGACTACACCATGGCTGACTGTAGCCCCCCCCCCCAAACAAAAATCCGCTGAACCAAAATTCACTCAAGCCAAGCCACCCACCCCCCGCCACCAAACCAAAATCCTGGATCCGCCCCTGAGTGTGTTTATTTATTTACTTTGCTGAGCAATTGTTGACATTGAGTTAGGGAAACAATACTGTTATATGGAAGAAATAGTTGTAGTGGGAATCATAATGTTAATTGTGTATGTGAAAATAACAAAATTCATTTTAGTAACAGAAAATTTACAAGATTTCTCTTAATACCCACACTGGTGCAGATGTCAATGTAAATATTGTCCTACCTAAAATTGTTGAATTGGGAGTCCGTTACTATCAGCCAATGGTACCGCATCTTTTGAATAGTTTCTGATACATGTTTTATTTCTTTGCTTTCTTTAATCCTGTTTTATCAAGCATACCATATTTCAACAGTAAAAGAAGTAGGATTAACAATACAATGATACAAACTTCTTAGTGAGGGAGGTAGGCCTTGAACAAGTGGGATTAAAACATATATTTCTCATTTACTAATTAATATGTGGAAAGTTGTGATTGTGAGACAATTGTGATGCATTTAAGAGGATTCTGTAAGATAGTGTTCTAGAAAGAGAGCAGCCCCGGTGATCAAAGGATCCACAAATCCTAAATGTGGCCCTCGTTTCAGATGTTCCCCACTTCTACCGAAAGTGTATCTCCAGAATTATTGGTTCAGTATGGTTTTGCCTCCCTGCACCATCGCCCCTGAACCCACATGGATTCCCCATTCAACAAGCGGGTGACGATATGATCCTGCCAAGTGTCTCGTCGACTTGCAAGAATAAGATTCAACACTGAAATATTGCATCACATGTGTTTGTTGTTCCCTGCAACCATTCATCTGTAGCAAGTGCTGCATTTTATTTCTTACCTGTCTTAGTTTCATTGCCTTAAAACATTTTTGTGCTCATTGTTATTATTTTTAATGCGCTTTGTAGAATGATTTGTTGCCTTTAAAAGTCTCCTCCCCCCCTTTTTCTTCCTAAATATGCAGATGATCACAATTATGAGAGTCTATTTTCCTCAAGTGATATAGTGAATCAGCAAATTTTCTACTGTTCTTTCTGATTATGTTCAGTACTATCTACAATTTATGGGGAAAGTCAAACATATTGAAGTGTGTTCTTGCAGATTTGCTGTTATTGAAGTTGATATTGAAATCTTTGATACAATGAATAATTGTCAGCATGATTTTTTTTATTTCCATAAAAAGGTCATTTTTTTTTTTCCTTTGGAATTGTTGAGGAGCTCGATATAGGCAGGCAGTTGGTAGGGCTAGGCTTTATTGTGCCTGATATAATGCAATGTTTTTTACTTGATTATCTGTGATAGTAATAAGAGTTCTGACGTGGGGACAGTACTGTCCAGCAGTGTACACTAATCCTGCTGAAATATGCTGTGAAGAGGATTTCACAGTGCATTGTTCCTTGCCTATATTTTTACATTTGTTTTTATAATGTGTTCCTTGCATGATAATGTTCTGCCAAGTGTGACACTAAGATGTCTCGAAAACTGTTTTGGGTGAAGAAGTTATTGCCAGAACTCACTTTAAGCTCCCTGCCAGCCAATTTATTGTTGAGATTGAAACACCTTGTTTCTGTTTTCATTGCTCTAGATTGTAGCCCCTATTTACAAATTAAATTTCCCAGCATAATCAGTCCAGCCATCCAGATTTCAGTTTTCCATCATTTCCCAACATCACTCCTAGTGAATGCTTTTTAAAAAAAGACATGGCCGAATTCCTGTCTTGTACCTTGTCACAAGTCCTTTCCTGACATGACATTGATGAACCGTAAAACCATCAGGAAAAAAAACAACCCAGCATAATCCTATCATTGATAAGATGTTTTCCTTATAAATATTTATGTTGGATGGCTATACCCCAGTCATCATATTCGAACGTTTGTTAATGTCATTTTGGTATTTGTAATAAGAATGAGAGAAGAAATATGTATTCCGAAACAAATAAACCTACAGGAACTGCATACTATAACAGGGATGTAAAAAGAGAGTAAGAATTGCAGTTCTGCCAGATTTCAGTATACAGTTTGAACAAGTAAACATGGAATTAATAATATTGTTGATGAAGCTAAGGCACATTAAGGCGACTAAAGGGGAACTAGAAATTCCTATTCTTATGTTCGAAGAATTGTGTACAGAAGATTTTCATATACCTGACATCACCACTGACATGCTGCAGCAGGTATGATGAAAAATGTGTGCAGAGTAACAAAGGACACACATATTTTAAAAAAAAAAAAAAAAAAAAAAAACACCTTCATGAGTTTTTCTATTAACACACCAAGATTGTTGTTTCTCTTTCAATTGTACCATGTGCAATGATTTGTTTGAAAACTCTGAGAATCATTTCTAATAATTCTATGCTTCTTCCATCACAAGCTTTCTTTTCATGTGTGTTCATTATTTCGATGCTTATTTAGGTTTTGGTAAAAATAAGCAATGGATAGGAGAAACTATGAAGGAAGATTCTCTTTTTTAGGTAAAGGTGTCGGGGATTGGAATAAGTTACCAAGAGAAATGATGAATTACTACAAGATTTTGGAAAAATGAAGACAATAGGCCATTTTTCATGACACAAAAGAGAAGCCCCAATATTATGTTGAATTTAGATTTTCTTTGTGCAACAAAATGGTCAACGTGTAGAAAAAGAAGAAACTGGCTTCTAAGTGCAGGAATTCAACAGTGGAGGCAAGGAAAAAGCATCTTTGAGACACCTTAAGCCCAATTAGTGAGAATAAACCTGTTAGAAATGTAGCTTCTGTGTTTGTTATGAGCAAGGGAGCGAAGCCCAAAGAATACTATTTGCAGCTGACGCTTAGGGAAAATGCATTAGTAGTGCATTACTTTTGCAGCATATTCTATTCCAGTTTATCACTGAAACATGTAACAATACACGAGTCAGAAAGTACAAAATTCCAGTATGAGCTGGAAAGTCAATGTTACTTAGGACTAATGAACAATTTTTCAGGATTCTTCAATCCATGTTGCTTTTTTCAACATTCATTTATTTAACACAGATATGCTCTTTTTGCTTTTTTTTAGGCTCTTACAGCATTACTGAATTTTACTTCAATCATTTTTTATCATCTCAAAGCTCGTTACAACTTAGGTTCTAAAATTTCTCATTTATTACAAAATTGCATGTGGCACATTTTTAATTTTACCACCAGTTTTATACTGTGTGAGATGCAGGACATGGATTAGGTTCAAAAGTAGCACCTTGCTTTCCAGTTGCTCTTGTAGTGTATTTGCATGTGATACTGCCTCTTGCTGAGCCCATATTATCATCCATAAGCTTAAGATATAATAAAATATTGTGTTACTGTTGAAAGTCACTTCCATAACTTTACTACACATCTGAAGCATCAATGCTCATAAGGCAAACAGATGAAATGTTATTTGTATGAATGGTTGCTTTGTATGCATTTGATTGTAATGAATGTATTAAATCCTTCATCTAACACATTGTGATTTCATTGGGTATATAAGAGCAGAGGGACATGGCAATCTAAATGAGGCTCTCCCATGGTTTCATCCACTATGTCTTAGGGATTGGAAACTTTTAGAGCAGGAAGAAACTATCAGGGAGACGGAAACTACTAGGATCCTTCATGTTCATCTTTAGAGTTAGAAAGTAAAGATGTTTGGTCTAGTGGGTAATATAAAAAAAATAGTTGGGAGCTAATAATAGGTCATGGGGGAAAAATAATGGTAAACAGGATGAAGAAACCAGACACTTCATAACTTGTGGGGAGAAATAGGTTTAGCCTGTTATCAAAGTGAAGAGAGGTAGAGCTTGATGTAAATGTAGTGCAGGAGGCCTTTAGGATTGGAAACATTAAGAAAAATTGGTTCTGCTGCTAGGTAGTAACCTCAGTAGGGTATGTAGATTCTCTTCAGCAGGTTTATTAGACATAAGGCTACAAGTAATAAGTATTTTAAACATAGTGCAGCATTAGGTCTGATAATACAGGATATAAATTCACTGTGTAGAGGTTTAACTAAGCATATAGTGTTGATAGAAACATGAGTTATAGGATAGACATGAGGAAGGGGGTGCAACTTACCAGGGTGGAGCTCACACTGGTCTTAAGTGGTCTGACCACAGTTGAACCATGCTGTGAAGGAGGTAAATGTGCAAATGGAGGTGAAAGATGGGGGCATAGCCTATGGACACCATTGATAGCTGGCATATACCTAAATAGAAGGATTAAGGGGGTTGGTTAAAGCTGTAATGAAGTTCATTTCCATTTATGATGCTGTCAGCAATGTACATTTTTTAGGTTAGGTGTTGACGGTGTGGGGATAAAAATCGGTGGCCAAAGTGGGAACCATTCAAGGAAATAATAAGAATGGAAAATAATGAAAGTAAGATAACCTAGATACCATAAAGGGAGGTCAGGAGGCTTGTAAGAATTAAGAGAGAGCATGACAGAGGGGAACATTTAAAAAAATTAAACAAGGAATTTACAGTAGCCAAGAGAGAATCTATAAAAGGATTTATGAAAAATACTATGGGTGCAGGTGTACCACTAAATGATGCATCTAGAAATTTCTATGGCTATTTTAGAAAACTGAGGGGAAGGGTAGATATTTAGACAAATAATAAAAATGGAGAAGTTACTAAGGATTTGAAAAAGTCAATAATATCAAGTACTAGTTTGAGATTCAGGAATGAGAGAAAGTAAAATGTGAAAATCATCTTGAGGATATTGTGAAGGAGTATGAAAGATAACAAATTTCAAAAGTGATGGTGCAGGTAATATTACTACAGTGAAATAAAATAGGCATTTTTACTTACTTGCAGTTGGACACATTGTTTTGCGACTTTCATGACTTTAATATTTACCTTTTAAAATCAAATAAAAGCTTAGTAATAAGTTTCAGAGGCCTTTATATTGAAATGAAGATCTAATTGTTTTATTTATAAAGTTACAAATTGCATTTATTTTACTTTACTACGAAACTGTAGACAAATAGAAGTTTACATATGCCGTAACGGATTGTCCATAAACCATGTAACTCCATTTTGGCCTGCAGTGAACCTCCCCTCCCCCCACGTAGCCTGACATGGCTTTTCTCTCTACCTGCTCCCCTCCCCCGCGTAGTATGTAGCTTTTTCCCCTATTAATTCAAAAAGACATTTTGTACTGTTTTCTATTGTCAGATTATTGTAAATTACATACTGAGATGATTAAATGACAGAAATAAATATTTACATTTTGTTTGTGTGTCCTGTACCTCATTTTAACTGTGACAAATAACATGAATGAAAAGCTATGTGGCTCAGAAACCCTCCCTCCATGTAGCCCAATGTAGCTTTCCAGCCAACCCATCCCCCCCCCCTTTTTGTTTAGACCGAGCCACATAGTTTATGGATGCTCCATTACCACCATATATAATAAAATCAAACAAAATACACAGATTATGAATATCACAAAATAACTAACGCAAATATCATAATGATTGTGAAGCAGCAGTGTCCATAATGAATGAATGAATGGGTGCCACCGAATATTAATTCAGAACCACCAGCAAAATTACTACTGGGTTAGCTCATTGCCGAAATAAGATATCTTGTCAGGCCTGTAATCTGGTCACTGAATATTGTGCAAACCATTGTTTTAAATGGTCATAATGACAAGTTCTCTGGAAGCATTATTTATCACTCCCTGACTACATAAAAACCTTGTTATTCTGCGCAAAACTCATACTGCAGTGTGTTAATCTGCATTTTGCAGCAACATAACCAATATCTGGTTCGAGCTACACTCTGACCAACCAAATTTGACAATACAAATCCTAACAGTTAATGGTTGTCATCAGGACCGGCAGTTTGTGTTAGACATGGATGGGTGGTCAGACATTGGAGGTCCTGCTGGAAATATTACTTGATTATCTTGACTAAAAAAAAATACAACAATAATAGCAATAATCAATGCAAACAAATTCATAAGAGAAAGTCATAGGAGTAAAGATCTTGAAAATATATATATATTTTTTAGATTATCTTGTAATTTATTTAATAATATATTTTAATTGTGTACAAAAATTCACTATTATTATTTAAATTTATCATTATTCAGTATTAACGGCACAATGAAAAATACTGTACCGCACTTTGTATTTTTTTAAGTGAATTGATTCAACAATTTTTCCAAATCATATGCTCAGTGAATCTCAAATTCCTTGTGGGCAGAGTACCCCGGGAGGGTTCTGCTATCCACCGTGGCCATATTATCCTCTGGACCTGGTTGTCATGTAGAATTCTGACACACAGGTCCCAGACATGCTGCAGAATTGGGTTAAAGATGAAATAGGCTGCAGAAAGGGTAATATAGTTTCTCCTGCAGTTCTCCTTGCTTGACATTGTCTCTCAAAGTAAGTCTGTTAAACACAGCAGAGGCTGGCATTCATTCACTGTATACATGAAAATTAGACACAAACATCAATATTATTTGTAATTGGTGCTCATCTGTGCATCACATTTATTTGGCTTCCTTGCTTTTCCCAGTGGTATGCAACATCTTGGGATGACACTGTATTTACTCCATCAGGTGAGAAGTCATGTGCCTTTGGGCACAAGCTATCCCTTCATGATATATTTACTGCTTATCTGATCATCAAAGGATACTGACAATAGCAGCCACTTCCACAAAAACAGATCACTCATGTCAGGTATCTTTTGGGTTCACTTTCTAAACCTTTACAGAATAC
The DNA here is from genome assembly GCA_031002005.1 of Vandiemenella viatica. NCBI lineage: Eukaryota > Metazoa > Arthropoda > Insecta > Orthoptera > Morabidae > Vandiemenella > Vandiemenella viatica. Next base: position 134,223,216 of record JARYHS010011408.1, on the reverse strand, counting down.
CGTCAACAATTCGACATTCTGTAGCATTCGTATATACCCATATCAATTGAATATTCAAATAATATTGTTCAGTATTTCCATGAATATTAATGTATAATTCCTGTGTAATTGTTACTATAGATATACGAAGCGTATTTTTTAAGTAAGAACCGGTTGGCGATAAACTTTTAACAATTAAAAATATTTTGGTAATTTATTCAACATGACATTCTACAACCTTTCACCTACTTTTCGATATAGTTGCCATTATTGTTCAAGCATTTGTCATACCGTGAGATGAGTTTTTGTATACCATTATCGTAGAAGTCTGCCGCCTGAGTGGAAAACCATTGCTGAACCGTAAGTTTCACTTAATCATCATTGTTGAAACGCTTGCTGCCGAGGAACCTCTTAAGGTGCAAAAAGAAATGGGACACCCAAGTCTCGACTCCTGTGATGATGTGGTCCAAAAATCCATCACCTTCTTCTTGATATCGGGTCAGAAACGTCAATGCACTAGCACACCTTTTCGTTTTGTGTTCCTCAGAAAGCATCTTTGGAACTCATCGAGAGGACAACTTCCTGTAATCCAATTTCTCTGACACAATGTTGTAGAGGACGAATCTTGAAACTTGTGGAAAGTGCAAGGACAACGTGGAAATTGTGAAACGCCTGTTTTCACGAATTTTGTTGTCTACCGCACGCACAAGATCGTCGTTGATTACGAATGGCCAGCCCGAGAGTGGTTCATTGTGCACATTCTCCTGACCTTCCTTGAATAATCTTACTCACTTACGAACGTTACCTTCATTCATTACATTGGGGCCATACACTTGACAGATCTGGTGATAAATTTCCGCCGGTCTCACATTTCTTGCTGACAAGAATCTGATGACTGACCTTATTTCACATGCAGCAGGATTCTGGATTGTCTTAATCACTTCCATCGCTCACCATGAAGTGTAAACTCTGTTGACTTGGCGATAACTGTGTCTACGCGTGCTCATAGGATGCCAGAATAGTGTGCGCATGCGCTCAATTTCATTCGTGGGTGATTTAAGAGGATATCACCGACCAGTTCTTACTTAAAAAATAGCCCTCGTATTAAAGATAGCAAGGTATGACATTATACCTTACCTTGAAATGTTATTCAGATAGAGTTGAGACTGGCTACATAGCAGATGTAGGAAAAGTGCTGGTCCATAAAGCAGGACAACAAATAGGGTTTAAAATCATAGGCTGTTTAGTTTGACATCAGTGGTATGTAAATTAATGGTGAGATTGTTATGCAATCACATTAGAAATCTCTAAGCAAAGAGACTGGTTTGCAAATCAACAACATGGCTTGAGGCATGGATGTTCTTTTGAATCTCAGTAACTGGTCTACAAGGGAGCGTGCACAAAACACGTGGCTCGGTCCAGGGGGGGGGGGGGGGGTTGGCTGAAGGGCTAGGCTGGGCTATGTGGGGGAAGGGGGGGTTCCGAGCCAGGCCACGTAGCTTTCCTTTCATAACATTTTTCACAGTCAAAATTAGGAACAGAGCACACAACAGCATGTGAATATTTATTTCCCTCAGTTAATTATCTCCTTATGTAATTTACAATCGTCTGACAAGAGAAAACTGTACAAAATGTCTTCTGGAATCGAAAGGGAAAAAAGCTACGTGGGGGGGGAGAGGCAAAAGCCACGTGGGGGGGGAGGTTCACAGGAGGCCAAAATGGAGCTACCTGGTTTATGCACACTCCCTAAGCAAGAAAATCAAATGAATTTTTTGCAAAGGTATTTGACAGAATGAGTAATAAAATTGTGTTAAATATGGTAAGAACCATTGGCGCGGATGAAAAAGTGACTAGCTGGATAGGGGAATTCTTAAAAGATAGAAAGCAAAGAGTTAGGGTAGGAAAGACATTATTAGAAGAAGTGGAAATGAAAATAGGAATGCCTAATGGTAGTGTAATGTATTGTTATTTATTATTCTAATGAATGATTGTGTTAATGGTATATAATAAGAAGTTTGGTTGTTTGTAGATGACATAATAGTACATAATAAGATCTAAATGGGAGAAAAGTGTGAACAGCTATAGGAGGATATCTAGTTGGATAGGTCAACATGGATTGTAGATTAATGCCTGAAAAGAGTCAACTTGATAGGTACGCAGGTAAAAACTAATGACTGTTTAGAAGAAGTGGAAATGAAAATAGGAATGCCTAATGGTAGTGTAATGTATTGTTATTTATTATTCTAATGAATGATTGTGTTAATGGTATATAATAAGAAGTTTGGTTGTTTGTAGATGACATAATAGTACATAATAAGATCTAAATGGGAGAAAAGTGTGAACAGCTATAGGAGGATATCTAGTTGGATAGGTCAACATGGATTGTAGAATAATGCCTAAAAAGAGTCAACTTGATAGGTACGCAGGTAAAAACTAATGACTGTTTATCATTACAGGGTGGATAAGGAATGGCTTGTAGAAGACCCGTAAGATGTGTAAACATCTTGGCAAAATTTTTGATGAAAACTCAATAGGGAAGGACATATCGGGTATGTAGTAGATAAAGATTTCAAAATCCTTCATTTAATCAATCAACTTTGTGGTCCTGCAACTGGGGTGGATGAAATCATTTTAAATTTGTTGTAAATGCTATTCCATATGGTGTGAAGGAATAGCCCATTGTCAGATGCAATTTTTGTGTCTATGCATGACAAGAATCAAAGTAGACACTTGTATGGAACATCAACAGCAAGTCCTTTTCATCAAAGGAAGCTGTATAACATTGACATTTACACTTGAGCCTCTCTCGTTCTCTTATTTAATTTCAATTGTGATACAGCACATGTGCTCCATTGGCAACATCCCTGCACCCAACGTCCCCACCACCAGCTCACTTTTGACATTTACATGTTCCAACTTTAAACTCCTTCAGTTTTTTGTGGTATATTATTCATCATTTCAATCAGTAATTTATTCCAGTCACTGTCTCCCTTACCTAAAACGAAAAATTTTCAGCTCCCTTTCACCTGAAATAAATTGCCTGCTTATGGTCAACTCTTCCCTTCCGTGTAGTACTTCTAACTCTACTACCAATATCCATCCATATATTATCCCGATTACAAGCCTGGCACAATCCAAATACACTCTTCACCCGTCATTGCCCTTCCAACAGCTTCCAACCCAGTTCTTTTTTTTTTATCATATCTGTAAGTTGACTGAGTATTCATTTTTATTCATGTTTAATTAGCTGGCTAGATATCCTCTTTAGATATTACTGTAGCTCTTTACAGTTGTCTTCAGTTTCAATCCTATTATATACCATAATATTAATATAATTTAATCTGCAAACTATCTAACTTTAACCCATCAACACAATCGTTCATTAAAACAATGAACAGCAATGATCCCAATACATTACCCAGTGGCACTCTGATATCTACTTCCAGCTCTTTTGATATGTGTTTACCACTGCGGCTCTTCTTTCTACCTTTTACATCCACCCACCAACTCACATTTCCACCCTCTCCAATGGTTTTTACCATATCTACAACCATTTTATGATTTATTCTGTCTTATGCTTTGGAGATATTCACTGTGACACTATCACTTTCGACTTGGTTGGCCATTTCATCTATCTTCAATATAGTCAACTGAGATTCACATGAGTATTCTTACCTAAACTTGTGTTACTGTTTTGCAAACCAGTTACTGCCGGCAAAGACATTTTGATGTGGTTGCGTACCAATCCTTCCATCGATTTCCTAAGCAATGATTTCAAGCTAATTGAATTGTAATTTTCAATACTATTTATCTCATCTTCTTTATGGACAGGTACTACTATGGACTCTTCCAGACCTCTAGTAAGCAACAACCCTCCATTTTGAGCTGAGGCTGGGGCCTCCTGAGTATAAGGGGCCCCGGTGCACTGCACCGCCTAGCCCTGTAATAGCCACACCCCTGATTGCAAGTAATGAAAAGCGATCAGACCAGACCAAACCCGTTGTAAAGTTTTAAAATCACACAGAAATCAACTTGAACTGTTCTACTGTACTACAAAATTTTAAGATGGCTGCCCTCGCAAATATCTAGCCACACTGCACTACCACCATTTCGCACCAAGCACAGCATGACCCAACAAAGATACTGCACCAGTGTTCACCAGCCACAGGATACCAAGAAGTGCCCGCTGACCCATGGAGGAAGGAATATATCGAAACGAAATAACGCTAAATCCATGAAACCTCATGAAAAATTGCTCTTTTACTGCGCATGTGCGGTGGCCATAGGGATCCCCCCAAAACATTGGGCTGTTTGCACTGTGTCAGCTGCTGAGAATATTTCATTTTCTAATATTCTAAAGTTTTCTATAATGCCATGTTGTGTTACATATGGTTGCACAAACAGACAAGATATGAAACAATCTGGAATAGCATTTCATAAGTAAGTCACATTGTAATTATTGTTCTTGAAGTATCTGATAGATAACTGCAACATTAGGACCTATCGCTATAAATTTATTCATTGCTCCCAATAGTATCATATCGTTCTCAAATTTTTGTTGGTGTAGTGTAGACAATTAGCATATGTTACTACTTTGCACCTGAAAAGTTAGCTTTATTGTAGACAAGTGTTGAAAATTTAATTTAAGTGGGTCAAGTTTACATCGCGACAAAGTGAATATAGTATTCTACAGGTCTTACTTAAGTTTCAGTTTACACTGAAAGTGTACTATGAAATTAATTGTGATAATTTGTGCTGTGCGAACTACTAAACGTGATTAAATAAATGTTGTTACCCGAAATGTAGTTCGCGATGAATTTCATGTGTTTAGGGGTATCTACATAATTTGATTTTGTATTGGCAATATTAATGGAAATGTTGGTAGGTTGAAATGCGGTGTGTACCAGAAGAGAACAGACAATTTATTTATTATTAGTTGTTAGCTTCTGACTTATGAATGCACTGATTTTGCTAGCAAAATTATATAGGCCACTAACAGCACAATATCTTCTAAGTAAGCTAAAGAAACTATGAGGTTCTAAACATTGACTTAGGCTATTTTTTAAATTTCAGATTTTGGTGACGTTTTTATTCTGTTCCACGCCGCGTTTCAACCTACCACAAGGATTAGTAAAAAAATATAACCCCCAATCTGCATGTGCAGCAAAATTATGTTTTGGTCCAGTCTGCATCATAACCGGCAGTTCTATCATTACCATGGTGCCACAATCTGATGATGAATTCTAATAGAACTGAAAGAAACAAATCGAAAATAAATAATAAAATTTTTTGATATCTCGTTTGGTTTTCGAGATATTGCATGATAAAAATCAGTTATATAGGTATAGTTCCTTCTAATTTTTGTAACTTTTTGTTTCATGTCGAATTTCAACTTAATAAAATCACTATGAAGAAAATAAAACACCTATATTGCATTTCCACAATGTAGACATGGTGGTTCCGGTGAATGTTTTTTTTTCTGGTCCAGGCCAGATTTCACCCTAATCTCCTCACATTTGAGGTTTTGAGGTACAATGTCTCGAGTAAGCGAAATATCAAAATAATTTATTCTTTATTTTCGATTTCTCTCGTTAAGTTGCATACGAATCATAATCAAATTAGGATATGGTGAAAGTTTTCTTCTGGTCCAGGCCGCATTTCAACTTAACCACGTCAATTTTAAGGTACAATATCTCGAAAACTAAGCGAGATATCAAAAAAAAAATATATATTCCTAAAATATTCCTTACTTTCAGTTATTCTCATCGAGTTACATAAGAATTTGTCATCAAATTGTGGAGCCACGGTTATCGTTGAATCCCCTGATAACCTAACAACCTCACTTTTGAGATAGTATATCTCGTGAACTAAGTTAGATATCGAAAAATTTTATTCTTTATTTTCGATTTGTATCGTCGTGTTACATGATAATATATCATCAAATTTGACTTTGGAGACATTTTTCTTCTGAATTTCAACCAGAAACTCCACTCTTTTGAGACAGTGTATCTCGAGAACTAAGCACCAGGGGCGGATCCAGGGGGGGGGGCTAGGGGGCTCAAGCCCCCCCCAAACGTATCTAGGTCCACCCCTGACATTGTAGTTTTTGAGACCTTTTTTTTTTTTTTTTTTTTAGCTCTACGGATTAGGCCCGAGGAGGCTATAAATACTGCCTTTTTCCCGACTCAAGCCCCCCAAAAAACCAAAATCCACTGAACGCAAGCCCTCTGAACCAAAATTCACTCAAGTCAAGCCCCCCCCCAAACCAAAGTCCACTCAAGCCCCCCCCAAAACAAAATCCTGGATCCGCCCCTGCTAAGCACCATATCAAAAACTTTTACTCTTAATTTTTGATCTGTCTCGTCGAGTTACATAATAAACCATCATCAAATTGCGGTGCCACGGTTGTCTTATGATTCCCTTAAGGTTTTTGTTCCTATTCCCCGCGTTTCTGCGGCCGAGCAATATGGCGGCCTCCCCACCCCACTTCTCTCTACGCGGGTTCATTCCAGTACGTAGTAAAGGAGAAGGTCCCTTGCGTCGTCTCGGTATATTCCTTCCTCCATGCGCTGACCATGGAGGAAGGCGCTGACCGTGAATATAGAACCTTTGTTTTCTCTACAGATCACTCCGCGATCAAAGGTCAACTGGTATACACAGTGTCATCATGTTCCGACCTTACAAAATATTTCTTCATTTTTGGCTCACGCTACTCCTATCGTTTTGAAATTTTACCAGTAGCTAGAACTTAAGGTAAATAGATTTTGATTCTAATGAAAATTTCTATATCTTAAACGGTTTAACTGTAAAAATCATTTCCTGTGTTTCCGAAATTTGTTTATAACTTTTACAATTTTGCATCTACGAGGCTCAGACAACGGTTTTTCACCTTCTAATTGAATTTTCTTTGATTTGGTACTAAACAAGCCATGTTTATTCTTCTACAGAAAAATATTAATTGGTATTATGCAATATCAAAATTCCTACCCCGCTAATAACTTTTTGATGACTTTGAGACATACTTCAAAAGATTCTACGTCTTCTCAAATGCCTACTGTGCTCTTTTGGAGTCGCTACCTATTTTCTTCGATTTATTATTAATTTTTAAAGAAACTGCTACTTCCGGGTTGTACAATAAAGCCGCTGACTTGATTAAAAAATCTCTACATTGTTTCATCCCGATCAAAATACTGCATGTCATATCAGACTTACCAGGAATTATTTCTAATAAACTATAGTACATCCTGAATATGTTTTACCCCTTGAATTTACGTGGATTACTCAAATTATTAATTTTGCTTTGAGCCATGTGTCTTACTTTACTATATATTCTTGAAAAGCAACCTTCAAACTGTACTGAACTTTCATAAACTTTAGTATGTGGTGTAAGCAAAAATTAAGTTTCTCTCTTGCTATAAGCTGACTTCTATACCTTTCAGAAATACGACTTCTTGAATTTTAAAGTGTTTTAAATTTTTCATACCGGCTTTTAGCTTTTAACATACTCAGACTTTTTAGTATGACTTCCTTGTTACAAATTTTACTATCTTTTGACTGTTTATTTACCCTGACTATCTCAAAAGTGAAGAAAATATTGGCTTTAGCGAAATTAGATCGAAACCGAATACTGCATATGCAGATGTTATGTTGTGTCTTTCTATAGCTATTTAGATTTAGAATTTACTGTTCAAAATTGATTTATTGCCTGCATGAACTGTCTAGTTTAATTTATTTGTTGAATTAAATGCGTAAATGGCTCTATCGTTGCGGTATCGTTGGTTCACCTGTGCCCACTATACTGTGAACAAATTTCGTTATGAAAATTTACGAAATTATAAGGTAGGCCTAGCTTACAATGTAACTATGATCTACAAACATTAATGAAGGTTTGCTATCCAGTACGAAAACCCCTCCATCAGTGCCACCTCTATCACTGTGGTACACACTGTAATATCAGGAAAAAGCTCATTGTCTATTACTCTGTCCTTTGACTCTAACTACTTGCAGTTTTTGTAATTCAAAATTTTCAAACTCTTTTACTTTATCCATCATAAACCTACAGTTCATTGGTACAGCCTTTGAGGTATATTCAGCATTACTCTTCACCTCCCTAGTTGCAACCCTGTCTTTTATTATTTCGTAAAATTCAACTATTTCTTTGTGATTTATAATTTTTCTCATCATTCACCCATGTTCAGTATCCCATTGGTCACCTATCTTTATCCCCTCACCAGCAGTCCATGCTTCGTCACAATTGAAGGTAAGCTCTCTTATAGATTTAGCTAGCAACATGGAAAGTGCCCTCTTCTATTTAGGTTCGAACTTGTCTAGTGAAACCCCACTTTGGAATGGTATTCATAGGCACAACCCCCAACACAGGCAACATGGAAAGTGCCCTCTTCTATTTAGGTTCGATCTTGTCTAGTGAAACCTCACTTTGGAATGGTATTCATAGGCACAACCCCCAACACAGGATTTATACCTTTGCCAAGCAGCACCTCAGTTTTCACATATATTTGCCTCACAGCGTGCTTTATAATTGGCCATTCATGGCGGCTCAAGACCTGATATATTGTGCCTCCTTCACTATCTTCCTTAGGTCACTTTTAGTACTACCGTATATCTCAAATTTCTATCAGTATTATTTTCCTCACCCTCCCCCTTTTCATTACTCTATTCTCCTCGGTGAAATCCCTACAAAAGTGGCCCTATATCCTCTGTTACTTGCCTGAATTTTGCACAAGGTTTGAAAAAAAAAATTACCTTGTAGCCTGTGTCTTCACCTCTCCCATGACTGTTGCTTATCAGCAGAACCTTTCTCTTCCTTTTCTTTTCGACGTGCCTAATCCTGCAGGTTTGCTGCACCTTACCTTCTCCTAGACGAGGCTCTTCTCGTCCTATCTGTGGTAACAGATCAAACCTATTTCTCCACACAGTACTCAATGTTTGTTTCGTGTTACTCCTTGTGCAGGACAACCATGCCAGGAAATCCCAAACGTGCCTTTGGAAAACGGCCATAGAAAAATTATTCAGAGGAATGTTTTAATGAGTCGCTGCAGGCGATAAAAAACAAAACTTTGACTGTTCGCCAAGCAGCGTCAAAATATGCTATTCCAAAGAACACACACTGCACCTGAAAAGCCAGGAAAAATATTCAAAACCTGTGTGTCGGGCTTCTGTTTTTACGAACGAACAGAAGATGCAATTACCGCGTAATATTGTTGCCACATCAAATTACGAATTTCATGTGGGTATGGTTGACCTTCAATGGGTTGTAAAGTTCTACCTGGATCGCTGCAAAAGGTGTCTTTTGAAAAAAAAAAAAAAAAAAAAAAAAAAACACCTTGCCTGGAAACGATTGGGCTATTGGATTTATGAATTGACACAAAGATGTGTTAACACAGAGAACTTCAAAAAATATTTCTCACTCTACAGCAGCAATAGATGAAGAGGTTGTGAACATTTTTTGTTGTTGATAGTTTGGAACAGGGACTCAGTGGAATTCCTCCTACCAATAGCTGGAACTATGATGAAACAAACCTTGTTGACGACCCTGATGCCGGAAAAATTATTACTAAGAGAGGAACCAAGTATCCTGAGAGGATCCAGAATTCATCAAATGCGTGAAAATCGATCATGGTGTGTGGAAACGCAGCAGGGAATGTGGCGCCTCCTTATGTGTATGGCAGAGAAGATTTGGTCAACCTGGACTGGAAATGGACCCACAGGCACTCGTTACAACCGAACCAGATCAGGCTGGTTTAATGGGCATACTTTCGAGGATTTACTGTGGCCCATCCTGAAGCGCCAAGAAGGCCCGAAGGCTCTTATTGGTGATAACCTTAGCTCCCACATTAACATCGAGGTGCTGCGTCCCTGCAAAGAAAACAATATAAAGTTCATAGCACTTCCAACGAATGCTACACATCTCCTACAGCCTTTGGACGTGGCATACTTTCGCCCAATGTAAGTTGCTTGGCGAAAAGTACTGAGGGAGTGAAAGGATACAGCTGCTGGGAGTCGGTGTTCATCTGTACCTAAGGAACTATTTCCCACGCTGCTGAAAAAACTTTTGGCACTAGCTTCCACACTAGTCCGAACAATTTGATTTCTGGTTTTCGCCAGTCAAGAATTTATCCAACCAACAGATAGACAGCAGATCCCGAAAGGTTGCCTTCGCGGAATCTGGATTCGTCCATTTCTTCCATGATTTGAGATTGTTTCGTGGAGCAGATTATGAAGAAACAGGAAGAAGCGACCAAAGATCACCATCAAACTAAGAGAAGGAAGAAGCTTAATGTCCCCCCGGGAAGGAGTGTTTCATCAGAAGAACTAGAAGCTATTGCATTTTCTTAACCCCAGCCATCAACATCGGGGTGTGCGCAAGCACAACCGCCAGCGAAAGGGCATAAAAGATTGAGAAGAGAGAGCAGCAGCTATAATGGTAGCAGTGAGTTATTATTTCAAATCACTGATGACAGCATGAACTTAAATCACGATTTGAGTGACGACAAAGATGAGCCCACTCTCTCAATGTCAGGTCCACAACCTGAAAGTAGACTCCAGAATTTGACAGTGGGACAGCATGTTCTGGTAAATTATGAGTGTGAACTTTATCCTGGAGAAAATTACTGAGATAAAAATAAATGACGACAATGACGTCATACGCGCTATGCAGAAATCTGGAGTGCACTAGAAATGGTCAGCAAAGCCCAACGAAATTTATTACTCGAAAGATGAAATAGTACAACTAATATAGAAACCGAAACAACTTGGACGTAGGACAAAGTAAATGAGCTCAATGTTTATAATTGACCATAGTTTGTATTATTAAAGTAGTTAATATTAGCCTAAGTTTCTTTGTTTATGTAGATTTTGTATGTATGTTCTGAGTTTAACAACAGAAAAACCTCTGAAAATTTTCTCTTGTTATTCATACTTGTCTCAGATGGTCATAAAAAAAATGTCTGACATTAGAACACATTAATTTTTTTATAATAGTTGTAAGCGAAAAATAGTACTGTCCCAAATTTTCTCCACTTGATTGGGTAAAATTGGGACAAAAACAAAGGCTAATTACTATAAAGTAATTGAGTATAGAGTCAAACCATGCCACTATTTGCAAAGTAGAAGGTCAGTTTTATATGAGAACGTAATCTCAGCGAATAAACTTTATAAGTACAGATGGTAGATGTAAAAAACTCGAAAAAGTATTTTATAAGATAATCAGATTAATCATTAAAAATCCTCGTCAAATGGATCAATCTTCTAGTGACTTAAAAATATGTCTCAGTACAACTTCTTATTTACTAAACTAAATACTTTGACTGCGACTGTAACAAGCCATTTTAAAATTACTGGGAAAATTGAAAATATGCTTGTAAATCTTTCTTGACAAACTGACCACGGATTTTAATATATTGCAGGCGTAACTTAAAACTGACTGTAAATTCACAGTCATGGGAATTCTCTTTCCAACCAAAAGAGTCAGATTTTTTGAAAAGCTAAATACCAGCTAAAATAACATATTTGAAGGTTCATTTAACAAATCAGCTGCTATTTCGAAAACTTCGCTTTAAACGTTTTGTGGATATTCCGCGTGGTCATATTTTTTTAGAGGTTTGCATGAAGGCTAAATCGTCTTCCTTGCAAATACCTGTGGGGACTAAGCAATACTTTCACAGCTCGCCATGCATATTAAACAACTATGGTAAACCGGCCTGTAATAGAGCACCATCAATTTATTATTAGTATTTCGATGAGGTCATTAGAGACATGGCCTAAGGATCAGTCGTAGCAATCATATCGAAATTCGTGATCTCGGGAAATCGAAATATGGATGATCAAACCCAGTTTTGAGGTTTGTGAAGATGAACGTTTGGCGTGGTCAGTTGTTTTAAAGGGGGCTGCTTCGAAACAACATGGAGGCGTTGGACAATCACATCGACCAGGACCACAAATACATGATAGCGGAATAGATAGGTTATCATCTTTGGTAGCGGGATTTGTCAGAGGGTCTCGTCGCTTGGAATAATCGTGGTTAGTTGCATGGAGGAAGGAATATATGGAGATAACGCAAGGGAACTTCGCCACATACTGGAGTGAAACCGGGTGGAGACAAGTGGGGAGGGGAGGCCGCCATATTGCTTGACCAAAGAAACACGGAAATATGCACAAAAACCTTAAGGGAATCATAAGGTAACCGTGGCACCGCAATTTGATGAGGGATTATTATGTAACTCGACGAGACACATCAAAAATGAAGAATAAAATTTTTTGATATCGTGCTTAGTTCTCGAGATATACTGTCTCAAAAGAGTGGAGTTTCTGGTTGAAATTCAGAAGAAACGTGTCCCCAAAGTCAAATTTGGTGATAGATTCTTATGTAACACGACGATACAAATCGAAAATAAAGAATACAATTTTTCGATATCTCGCTTAGTTCGCAAGATATACTGTCTCAAAAGTGAGGTTTTTAGGTTATGAGGGGATTCAACGATAACTGTGGCGCTGCAATTTGATGACGAATTCTTATGTAACTCGATGAGAGAAACTGAAAGTAAAAAATAATTTTTTTTGATATCTCGCTTAGTTCTCGAGATATTGTACATTAAAACTGACGTTGTTAGGTTGAAATGCGGCCTGGACCAGAAAAAAAACTATCGCCATATCCATATTTCATGATGAATTCGGACGTAACTTAATGAGCAGGTAATTCTTTTTAACTTGAATAACAAACTGTTTATTTCTACAGTCCTTAAATTTTAGTTGATGTTCAAATAGGTTATATTTTCACATTCTATTTCAGTAATTGACAAGGAAGATTTCAAAATCTAGAAATATACTTGTAGACATATTTACAAACAGAAACAAGTCATACCTGAAATTTAAAAAAAAAAAAAAAAAAAAAAAAAAGCAAAAGTCAATGTTTGGAGCTTTAAAAAAAATTAATACTTCATAAAACCTCATAGTTCCTGAGCTTACTTAGAAGATATTGTACTGGTAGTGGCCTATATAATTTTGCTAGAAAAATCAGTACATTCAAAAATCAGAAGCTAACAGCTAATAATAAATAAATTGTTTGTTCTCTTCTGGTATCCACCGCATTTAAACCTGCAAACATTTCCATTAATATTGCCGCTACAAAACCAAACTATGTAGACACATCTAAACACAAGAAATGCATCGCGAACTACATTTCCGTCAACAAAGTTTATTTCATCACGTTTAGTAGTTCGCACAGCACAAATTATCACAATTAATTTGATCGTGCAATTTCAGTGTAAACTTAAACGTGAGTAATGCATGCAGAATACCATATTCACTGTGTCGCGATGTAAACATGACCCGTTTAAATTAAATTGCCAACATTTGTCTACAATAAGGCTAGCTTTTCAGGTGCAAAAAAGTAACATATGCTAATTGTCTACACTACACCAACAAAAATTTGAGAATAATATGATCCTATTGAAAGCAATGAATAAATTTATAGCGAATGGCATTAATGTCGCGGTTGCCTGTCAGATACTTCAAGAACGATAATTACAATGTGACTTACTTTTGAAACGCTATTCCAGGTTTTTTTCCTATCTCGTCTGTTTGTGCAACCATATGCATCACAACTTGGCATTATAGAAAACTTTATAATATTAGAAAATGAAATATTCTCAGCAGCTGACACAGTGCTAACAGTCCAATGTTTTGGTACTCCTACGATGTCAGCCGCGCAGGCACAGTTTTTTCACGAGGTTTCACGGATTTCGCGTTATCTCGTCTCCATATATTCCTTCCTCCATGGTTAGTTGTTGATGTGTGTGTCAACTGTGACGTCAAAGGGTGTAAGTCCGACAGCGACTGCTGACCTTTGGTCTTTGGCGCACTTGGTTTACGCCCTGTCGAGGTCATTACCTAGGAAGCGTAGTCCCTCTCCCTTCCTTCATATTTAATTCATTCACAACACACACAAAAATCACGCTCATTCACACTACACTTTCATCACTGAGGAATGCAAGGAGAAACCACACCAATTAATTTCTAAATACACTGCCTCGAAGGAGTAATTTTATCCTTAGCAGTGGGTCGCCGGGTATGACAAGCATCATTATCACTACACAGTCTATGTACTGTCGTACTCTGAGAAAGTATAAGTCCCCCGCCCATAAATCGTACAGGTATAATCCTTTCACCTATGTTACCGCCCGCGACGGTAGCGTCCCCTGCTAATACCCTCACGAGAAGTTGGAAGAAAAAAATTCCTTACAATAGTCGTCGGAACGTCCGGGCCTCTGCTTTTACTATGACAAATTGTCTTCTCTAGACTGTATCAGCTAAAGTCATTCAACATTTGGTTCAGGTTCGTATTCACATGTGCATGTCGGTGAAACACAGTTTAACATCTACTAACTCTATTTAATATGTGATGAAAACAATTAACTCTCATTCCAGTGTCTCAGAACATTATATCTACCTTCACAGTTCACTCGCCTTTCACCAAACACTAATAAACTATGAAATATTCGTATTTTACGTCTGTTTGAAATATACTCCAGTTTGCAATATCTAACCATTCTATACCAATTTGATCTATGAGAAAACTACGAAATCTGGTCTGGGAGCTACAGATCACAGTGAGAAAGAAAAGAAAGCTTTAAATAAGTCAAAGTTATTTTTTTTTATAATATGGAAGATTTTTAAAAATGGAGATAATTTTAAAAACACATTTGCACAATCTTAAATGTTTCGCAGAAAATGGCCACTATCATTTCGTCTTTTCCTACTAGACCAGATATTCCTCAATAGCTTCGGCCGTCGATAGCAGAAAATATTATTTTTTTGAAGAACAGAATTGCTAAATTATGCAATAAGCTATTTAAAGAAACATAATATACAAATACTTTTATATATTCTTTCTACCTAGTGGCATTATGTAGCTATAGGTTACAGTTTTGCCACCAACATATTTAGGATTCATTTCCTGATGAGAAAGGGAGCCACCTGTTGCTCATGGTCGGCTGTTCGTCCTCTTGTCACCGGACTCTTGTTCGTAAACGAAATAAGTTTCAGACTTGAAATTTCCACATGGTATTTGTTTCCTTAACAAAAAAAAACGAAAATCGTATTTAAAATTTTGTAAAATTATATTCCAGAAGGTTACATATTCAGTAAATAAATGGATTGGGAAATATTTCTTACCTGGCGTGTGTGGTATCGACATTAGAGTTTTTCTAGTAAAGGACTAAGATCATCATCATTATCATTGAGGACCATCTCCAGTTTCCCGGGTGTGGTTTACGAGCCTTGGTTATTATAGACAATTGTTTTCCACCTTTTCCTGTCCAGAAAGGTTTCTCTGTCTGTGATGTACTCCCAATTCCAGCCTCTTCTCTCTACGTCCTCCTTCAGTTGGTCTGTCCATCTTCTTCTTGGTCTTCCCACTGGTCTTTTGCCCAGTATCCTTTTTTCCAAATAAGTTTTTGGCAGTCTTTTACTAGTCATTCTCTTCACATGCCCAAACCATCGAAGTCTAGATGACCTAAGTCTCTCTTCCATGGATTCCCTTAGCTCTAGGTTTGATCTAATTTCATCATTCTTTATGCGGTCAAGTCTAGTTTTCTGGAGGGCCGTTCTAAGAAACTTCATTTCACATGCTTGGATCTTGCTAAGGTCCCTTGATGTTAGTGTGCATGTTTCCAAAGCATATGTGAGAATAGGAATTAGATATGATTTGTACAAGACAATTTTTGCTCTTCTGGGAACCTTCATGTCCCATAGTAAGCCTCGCACAGTACTGTAGAAGTTGGCTCCTTTGGTTACTCTACTCACTATTTCTAACTCACTTCTACCATTATTGGCAATTATGCTCCCCAGGTAGCTGAATTGGTCAACAACTTCAACTTCGTGGTCTTTTAATTTTATATGACAGTGTATTCTTTCGGCTTATTTTTAGTGCTACAGTTTTTTTTTTTGATTCAATTTCATTCCATATTCTTCAAACTTATCATTCCACATCTTCAATTTGTTTTGTATTCCTTCTTCTGTTTCATCCCATACTGCTACATCATCTGCAAACACCAGTGCCTGTAGATCTCTATTGAATGTTCTTTTTAGTTCTTTTAAGATGTTATCCATCACCGCTATGAACAGAAGGGTGAAAGGGCACTTCCTTGTTGTACTCCTTTGGTTGTACTAAACCATTCAGAGTAACCATCCCCAACATTGACACAGCTCTTGCAGTTACTGTACAGCATTTGGATCTTTCTTATGAGGTACTCTGGTATTTCAAGTTTTCTTAGACTTTTCCAGATAGTTGATCTAGGAACATTATCGTATGCCTTTTCTAGGTCCATAAACACAATAATTAGGTTTTTCCCTCTTTCCAAATATTTTTCCACCAGCATTCTCAAGGCAAATATTAGATCTGTTGTGCTTCTTCCAGCCCTAAACCCATGTTGTTCCTCTTCTAAGATGGGCTCTAATATTGTTCGTACTCTGGCTTCAACTATCTTTTCCATAATTTTGAGGCCGTGGGATAGGAGGGTAATACCTCTATAGTTTTCACTTTTCCTTCTGTTCCCTTTCTTGAATATAGGAATTATCACCCCTTTCGTCCAGTCTTCTGGTATTTGGTTATCATTCCATATTGCTCTGAGGACTCTATACAGCCATTGTATCCCTGGTGGACCGGCAGCTTTAATCATGTCGGCTGTAACTTCGTCGGCTCCTGCTGACTTGCCACTTTTCATCTTATGGAGAGCTCTCTCGACCTCTAACCAAGTTATTGGGGTGCCTTCATCTATTATTCTCTGACTTGTTTCTTCATCGTTTATCCCATTAGGTCCATTTAGTAGTTTGTCAAAATATTGTTTCATGGCTTCCCTGATACTTCTTATATTGCGAACTATATTTCCATCAGCTGTCTCTATTGCTGTAATTGTTTCCTTATCCGATCTTTTGTGTTTTACAATTCCATATAACATTTTCATATTCCCTTTACTATCCTCTTCTAGTTTAGATGTAAAATCATCCCAGCTTTTCTCCTTTTCTTCTTGTACAATTCTTTTAACTTCCAATTTGCTCCTTCTATAGTCTTTTGCCATATCTTCCAATCTGCCATTATCTGCTTGATCACTGTTGTTTCTTCTGTAGGACTTGGCAATATCTAGAGCTTTTTTGGCTTTATTTCTTTTGGCTATTGCTTCTTTTACTCTGTTGTTCCACCATGATGTCCTTTTCTCTTTAACTCTCCTGCTTGTTCTTCCACATATTTTTTCTGCACTTGCAACAAGACTTGTCTTAAAATAATTCCATTCTTCGTGGCCATTTTGTATATCTGTTGTTGGTATTTTGGCTCTAATTTCCTCTTGAAACTGCTGTTTGCAGTCCATGTCTTTCAGTTTCCAGTCTTTAACTCTCTGTCTTTTCTTCCTAGTTACCTTTGCAATAGCTTTAGTAACTCTCATATCAGCAACAAGTAGTCTGTGGTCACTGTTGAGACTTTCGCTGGGTATTACTTTCACATCTTGCATTTTTTCTCCACTTAGCCTATCTGTTACAATGTAGTCTATTACAGATCTATGTTGGCCATCCCAGCTGTATCTTGTTACTTTGTGGCTATCTTTTTTCTGAAACCATGAATTTTTCACCACAAGTTTATTTCTTGTGCATAAGTCGAGCAGAAGGTCTCCCTCAGCATTTCTACTGCCAAATCCGTATGGCCCCATAATTCCTTCATAGCCTGCCCTATCAGTTCCTATTTGGGCAATGAAGTCTCCCATTATCACTAGGTTCTCTTCATCGATGATACTTTCTAGTTCTTCTATAAAGCTTGTTTTTTGGTCCTCACTGCATCCCTGTTGTGGGGCGTAGACCTGGACAACAGTTATGGTTTCTCCTTGTAGGCATATTTTGGCTTTTATTAATCTTTCATTGATAAATGAGACATCTGTTATGCTGTCAATGTCTTTGTGGAGTACTAAGGACTAAGATATTTTTTTAATTTTTTCAATGGAAAATAAAGGCATGGGTGGTCGCCAAAGTTACCAAATGTGGGCCATTTTTGTTATTGGATCTATCTCAAAAACGCTATTACCTAGGAACTTGAAATTTGTCAACAATATAGACTATATCCTAAATTTAAAAGACAAATACTAAACACCACTTGCTATATGTTACTTTATAAATTATGCGCAAAATAAGCAAACTTTTTTGTTTTTATTTTGAAGTACCTTTGCCATATATTAATATAAAATTTTATTTAAAATGCTGGGGATTCTACGATAAACGCGGCTCCTAACAGTGTTGATGGCTTCTTATCTAACTCGACGAGACAAATCGAAAGTGAAGAATAATTTATATATATATATATACCTTATTTTTCGATATATACTGCCTCAAAAGTGAGGAGATTAGGTTGAAACGCAACTTGCTCCAGAATTTTTTTTTTTTTATGATGAGCCAAATCAAAACTATGGTATAAAATGTTTCGATATCTCGCTTAGTTCTGGAGATATACTATTTCAAATTTCTGCAGGTTGGGTTGAGATACGTTCTAGACCTGAAGAAAAACGTCAGCTAAGGCACAAGGAAATATACTATAACTAATTTTTTGACAGTCGGTATGTCGAGAACTATACGAGATATCAAAAAATTTTATTCTTTACTTTTTATTTTTTCCGTCGAGTTGCATAAGAAACCATTATCAAATGGCGGCACCACGGTTGAGATAGTAGTGCCAACATGCTCTAAATTCTGAGTTTTTTTGCGGTATAAAGTACATTTAATTTGACTAGATGACCCGTGCGAAAATTTCGCGAATACGATGAATAGTAAGGTTGGTGGTTTGTAATAGAACGAAAGAAGAAACACCTCATTTATATCAATTGTTTATTTACTTATTGTAGTAAGTAGGTAACCAAAGTCGTGGCCAGTGAAGCAGTTTATTAATATCTCAATGATATGTGCTACTGCTATCTAGCGGCTTCGCTCCGAACTGTCTCATACGCGTGACTTCACAGTCATTACTTTTGTTCTTCTAGGGTCAAATTCCGAAAAATTTCGTTCTTAATTTCTAATGTTGACTGATTGGAGACATTAATCTTTTAAATGATACCTTATTTATCGATTTCGGTTATGTATCAAGAGAGATAAAGGGCTCATAACAAAAAGCAAAAAAAAAAAAAAAAAAAAAAAAAAAAAAAACAAGTAACGGAAAAATGATACTTTTGGCTTTTAAGGGTCGATATCGGAAAATTCATTTCTTAAACTACGTTTTGACCAAAGCGAGACCTTAATCTCTAAAGTAATAATGTATTTCTTGATTTCGGTTACATAAGATAAATTCTCGTGAAAAAAAAAAAAAAAAAAAAAAAAAAAAAAAAAAAAAAAAAAAAAAAAAACATTATGCAATAACCATTCTTTTGCCCTTTAAGGTTCGAATTCCGAAAAATTCCTTTCTTAAAATATGTTATGACCACAACGGAGTCCCTAATCTTTATAATGATACCTCATTTATCTATATCGATTAGTTATTAAGGTAGATAAATGGCTCATGACGTAAAACAGCGTTGTGGAAATATTGATATTTTTACCCTTTAAGAGTCGGATACAAAAAAAAAAAAAAAAAAAAAAAAAAAAAAAAAAATCCCTTCTTTGTATATGATGTCACCAAAGCGGAGATCTCAATATTTAAAATGATACTTCATTATCAATATCGGTTAGAAATACAGGGAGATAAATGGTTCATAGTACAAGAAACCTCAATTTAGAAATATTGACATTTTTGCCTTTTAAGGGTCGAATTTTGAAAAATTACTTTCTTAAAACATGATGCGACCAGAGCGAATACCTTAATCTTTAAAATAATACCTCATTTATCTATTATGTCTAGGGATATATTGGCTTGTGAGAAATCGGAATAATGTATATGATGGTTGTGACAGCAACATGGAACGGCGTTGGAAAACCGTTGAGCGAAGTTTAATTCCTAACCTTATAATTCCTAACCTTATCTTGTCTCTGACCTAACTTGAAAATACAACCTCTATCGACTTTTTTGCCAACCATTTGCAAGGCAGAGAAATATGCAGGGTATTTGTTTAGATTAATAAAGTACCGAACTCTAAACGAGTGATGTTAACTCGCGCTTGCCCGGTTTATTGTGAGCTACAGTGTGTAGATATAGACTTAAAAATGACAGTTCACTCTTCGTCCTGCTTCTATGAATAATCGAAATTGATTATAAAATAAATTAAAAGTTATTCCACTTCAAATGCATGCTTTTGTGGCGAATGCTGTGTCATATCTCTATTGCGGAAACGAGTTACGCAATTTGTGCTATTTCAGAGAAGTTCTCCTCTAGGGAGCCCTTAAACTATTAAAAATGTAGATGTTATCCGTCATTATTGGTGGTTTTGAAGTATTGATATTACGCACGGAATGTACAAAATCTGAAACAAGAGATAAAAAAAAATAATCTGTGGATACAATGTCAAGACTGTGCACATTATCTCTGTGAAATCATGGCGGAGTCAGGTGGAAAAACATCCTCCGAAAATTTGGAGAATGCTAAAACTGCGTCTCATCCAGATGTAATAGTCACACAACGTTCGGTTACATTTAAAGCCTTAGAAAGTAGTGAAACAGATAATAATGAAGAGGAGATGACAGAGGGTTCAGAAGGCGTGGGTGGACTTGAAGAAGAGGTTGAAGAAGATTTTGAAGAAGAGGAGACGCTAGAGGGAGAGGAGGAATCCGAATATGGCGAAGAGTTGGATGAAGAAGAACAAGAAAAGAGTGAGCGAACTGTCCTAAGCGAAGATGAGGAATTAGAGCAAAGCATGGAAATACCTCATGTCGATCGTAGTATACTTGATGTTTCCGTGAGTAAAACTGATTTTTCTGTTTTACATTTCCTACTATGCAACAGCTTAAGAAAATAGCACAGGTCGGGCGGGCGCATCTCTGGCCACCTAGCAGGAATGGCAAACATGTTGCAGCAGAAGCGATGTACTGTGCTGTCTGAGACGTAATTTCGAAATTAAATATAACCTTCTGTGAGCAATGGTGTTATCTCTGCGCCGTTAGTACAAAATTAACTAAACCATCGTGCGAGGAGTATTGTAAACCCCGGACCATTAATTCAAATTTAAATGCAGTGTCATATTAGGAGTTGTCAGCTCTGTAAAATGTACATGGTCGTTTGATTGTTCATACATCAATCGTTTGGTACTGTGCGTAATTTTTTCTTGCCTAGTACAAAATTAACTAAACCATCGTGCGAGGAGTACTGTAAACCTCGGACCATTAATTCAAATTTAAGTGCCCTGTCATATTAGGAGTTATGTCAGCCCTGGAAAATAACACACATGGTCATTTGAGTGTGCATACATCAATCGTGTGGTACTGTACATAATACTTTTTGTTTATGTAGTTCGTAAAACGTATTTTTCAGATGTTTTAAATTCTCTGTAGGTTTAAAATGTTGACGTCTGAGATATATAAATGTTGCCGCTACCGAACGGTGAGCCATTAATGCAACATTAATTTTTGTTAGTAGAATTATTCCTACACTACTTACTCCTTTTTTTATGTCGGATATTTTTCGGGGACTGCATCTACCCCAAACTGATGCTAATCTGTTGAGATTTGGATCAAATGCTTCGTAATGTCGTCCTCTTCACGTTTTGCACTCTTATTTTACGGAAAAATCGCTACAAATTAAATTAAAAATGCCGATCTTCTTGCGTAATATACACTATAATGCTTTAAATAATTATAGGGCAGCACTATCATAACCGTGGTGCCGCAATTTGATGATGGAAACAAATCGAAAGTAAAGAATAATTTCTGTGAGACTTCGAACCTAAAAAATCGGTTGTAGGTACAGTTCCTTGTGCTTTTGGTAGCATTTTTCGGTTACTGTGCAAAATACGGCCAGGCCATATTTCAACTTAACCACAAGCGCTAGGAAGAAAACGAAGCACTTATTGTGCAGGCCCACCATATAGTTCCCTGTGTGGCTTTCGTGCGTTTTTTTCTGGTCCAGGCCGCATCTTAAACCAACCATCTCAATTTTGAGATACGATATCTCGAGAAATAAGTGAGATATCAAAAAATGTTACTTTTTTACCGTCGAGCTACATCAATTCCATCATCAAATGGCAGCGCCACTGTTATCGTAGAATCCCCAATTATAAGTCATAATTCATTGTCAATCTTGTTTCTGTTGTCAATTAAACAGAAAGGGACAACATTCACTGGAGCTTCTTTATTCGACGTCCTATCACAATAAATAAAATGTTGTCTAAGAAAACGTAACATCTTTTAAGGCAAACTAAAGAGTTTTTTCTTCAGAACCCGTTTTACTATGAATTTGGTAACGATGGATGACTGAGAAAATACTATATATTTAGTGAATGTGAGGCGAAGGTGACAAAACTGTTAACGATTACAAAAATGATATATAGTTTTTCTTTCTATACAAATGTGGCGCTTACGTTATCTGGAAATTGCATTCATATATAGTAACTAACCAACATGCGGTAATATGTATTTGCAGATTATAATGGAGATTGATTATACTAATGAGTTTTTAACCTGTTATCAGTAGTTAGTAATATTGATGATGTCTTAATAATTGTCTGTAATGTTCCACCTTCCAGAGACTCTTCTCTTATTGCATCAAAGTGAACATATCTACTCTACGTGTGAAACAAACTTACTGATCATTGTTTACAATTGAGACATACTCGTGATTGCTACCGAACGGTGGTCCATTAGTGTAATAGTAACTGGTCAACGTTATGTCGCTACACACAACGACAGTAACTTGAGATACAGTGATTGTATAAACACTTGTCTTTTCGATCCTGTAGAGGCAATATTAGCGTAGATTGTGGTTAGATTGAAATGCAGCTTGGACCAGAATGGCAACTGAAACTAATTGTTGTTAAAGCGTAAGACACTCAAAATTTAGTTATTATTAGTAATTAATAAGCTGCCTTCATGATCATCATGTTAGTAAAGTAACGTTGTGATGTCATGTATCGCTCTCGCATTGTAAACTACTCCCGTAGAACTTCAGTGCCGAATTATTCTTACATTCTAACTCATTTGTTGCGAAACATTTTCTTACGTAATATGTGCTAAGGAATGTGTATACCAAATTTCATACCAATAGCTTCCGTCTTCTTGGTACCCGGAGGATGCGCCTGAACCTGTGGTATTTCATTGTAAACCATATATTAATCCATGCACAGTGGCGGATCCAGGATTTTGGTTTGGGAGAGGTTAGGATTTTGGTTTGGGGTGCTAGGATTTTGGTTTGGGGGGGGGGGGTTGACTCGTATTTGGGCGAGGTTGCCGCCCCCGATAAAGATAATACAGCTTTATAAAACAAGGCCCTAAAATTACCATGTCGTCTGGGGTGACCTAGATGCTTTTTTGGGAGGGGGGGGCTTGAGCTCCTTAGCCCCTCCCCCCACTCCCGTGGATCAAGTTTGTATCGCTATACGGTAAGTGTAGGACACCTATTATTGCTTTTGATTATGCTAAGCAACAATATTAACGGAGGTTATTAGGTTGAAATAAAGCTTATGCAAGAATGAAAACTGATGTTCTATGTTACAGAATTAGTCACGACGAATTTAGTTTTTATTATATAACTAGCTGGTACCCACGACTTCGTTCGTGTTTGTAAAGAATTTGGATTGACAGCTACTGACATCTAACCACCATAGTACACAATAGGAGATACGATACCACTACCACACACAAACACCAATGGTCTATGCTTTATAGTTGTGGCAGCAGAGTGACATCTACGGAGAAACATGTTGCTATGTCCGTACGGCGGCCGACGTCGAACGGCGGACGGGTGGTCCGCAGGAGATGGTCACGAATAACCCGAACAAGTCCAAGGAGCAGGCCGAACGTAATCCAAAGACGCGCACTGGTTGTATCCGACGTGAGGTTCACAGAGTCCGAAGAGAGAGTACCGAACGTATCCGAGAAACAAGCACTGTCACGAGTCCGAGAAGCGATTCACTGAGTCCAAGAGAGAGTACCGTAGACGTAGCCGAGACGAACACTGTCGAGAGTCCAAGAGACGAATCACAGTTTGTCGGAGACACAACCGAAGCGCAGCGAACACCGAACTGGATGAGTGGAGCTGTCTTAGAAGCAAACGCTATCGGTTGTTCAGAGCCGTCTTCATTCCTATGTGCGAGTACCGCCCCGATTCCATATGCTGAGGCGTCAGCTGCCACGACTAGGGGCCGTGTAGGAGAAAACGGCGTCAGACAAGGAGCAGACCTTAGCATGCGCTTTAGCCGGTCGAAGGCCCGTTGACAAGACGGGGTCCAGTTGTAGGCAACGCCCTTTTTTCGGAGCTGGTTGAGGGGTTTTGAGATATGTGCCGCTTGTGGCAGAAACTTTGAGTAGTAATTTATTTTCCCGAGGAAGGCTTGTAGTTCTGGCAGATTCTTTGGGCGGGGTAGGGCGGCCACGTTGCGGTCTGATGGCCTAATTCCCTCTTTGTTGAGCCAATGGCCGAGATATTCTACTTCCTCTTGAAAAAACCGACACTTCTCGAGGCGACACCTCAGCCCTGCCTCTTGTAATGCTGCAAATAGCGTGCGCAGGTTTTGTAGGTGCTCCTGGCGAGTGGTTCCTGTGACAATAATATCGTCCAGGTAGTTTGCGCATGCCGGGATGTGTCGCAACAGCTGCTCCAAGTATCTTTGGAATATTGCCAGTGCAGAAGCGATGCCAAATGGGAGGCGCTTGTATTTGTAGAGTCCAAACGGTGTGTTGATGACGACGATGTTTTGTGATTCCTCATCTAGTGGAAGCTGCAAGTATGCATCTGCGAGGTCAATCTTCGAGAAGTATTCGCCGCCCGCAAGTTTAGTGAGAAGATCTTCTTGTCGTGGGATTGGATACGTCTCGACTTGAGACTGGGTGTTGATCGTAGCCTTAAAATCTCCACATAACCGGAGGGTGCCATTGGGTTTCCGGATGATGACCAGTGGTGTAGCCCAAGCGCTGGATTTGACAGGTTCGATTACTCCAATCTTCTGAAGCCGGTCAAGTTCCTGTTTTACTGCTGCACGTAAGGCGACCGGAATAGGTCTGGCACGACAAAAGCGAGGTACTGAACCTGGCCGGAGGGTGATGTGAGCCTCGAAATCTGAGGCGCACCCTATGTCTGGCGTAAAGATGGGTGCGAACTGAGTACAGAGGTCATCCAGGTCCTGGAATGGGACCGAGTCCGATATGACCTGGACTTCGTCCACGATTGAGAATCCGAATCTGTTGAATGCGTCTAACCCAAAAATATTAGTAGCCGAGGGCTGATCCACCACAAAAAAGGTGATTGGTCTGGTGACTTGTTTGTAGGCGGCCGTGATGGAGACCTGACCCCGCAGGGGAATGTCTCTATTCCCGTACGATACCAAACGCCGTGAAGGTGGAGACAACGGTGGTGAGCCTAGTTCAGCGTAGGTGGCTTGGTTTACATCTACATCTACATCTATACTCTGCAATTCACAATTACTGTGGGTGGCAGAAGGTGCTAAGCACCAATCCTATTTTAGAGTATTCCAATCCCGAATAGAACGAGGAAAGAAAGAATACATAAATGTATCAGTACGACATCTTATCTCTCGAATCTTATCCCTTCTGTCATTGCGACCTAAATAGGTTGGCGGAAGAAGTATTTCGTTGCACTCGTAAATTAGAAATTTTCGCATATTCTCCAACAAATTTAAACGAAAACGACGTCGTCTGTCCGCCAAACAATCCCAGCCTAACCCACATATCAGCTCTGAGACACTTACATAAGGACTGTAACTAGCGGTCACGAATCGAGCGGCTCTCCTCTGTACTTTCTCTAACGTGTCAATGGCACCCTCATTTTACGTATCAAATACAGGAGTTGGAGAGGGTGCAAAGAAGGGCTGCTAGATTTGTTTCTGGAAATTATCGCAGAATGCAATCAGTGACGGATATAATAAATGAGCTGGAATGGGATTCATTGCAAGACAGGAGGAGGATGAGGAGGGTCATGGGAGTGTACAGGGCATATACTGGTGATGAGGCATGGAAAGATATTGCAATAGGTATGAAAAGTAGTGCATGGAAGGGAAAAGATGACCATGACCACAAGCTGGCACTCGATTTCAGGCACAGGTTTATCAGCGAGACGGTTGCCCCCGTGTCCACTTGAAAACGGATGTCCTGGTTGACGACTCTCAGAGTTAAGAATAGTTTCTGTGAGAGTGGGTCGCCAGTATGAGCTGCGGTCTGCAGTGTGTTGACCGTTTCTTGCTGCATGCGGGCTGTCGGGCTGGGGCGAGGTGCCCGGTTTCGGCAGACTGACCGCAAGTGTCCCTCTTTACCGCAGCGTGTGCAATGTGCCCAACGGTAGGGGCAATCTGACCGTGAGTGCGAAGTGAAGCACTGTGGGCAAGACGGCAGGGGCCTCTGGAATCGTCGGCGGGGTGGGGTTCGGGGTTCGGACGTCATAGATACGTCGGACAGCGATGGCGTCCTGCTTTGTTGGCGTCTGGAGCGCGCCATGGGTTTGCCTTGTGCGCGGGAGTTGCGTTGTGATGTTTTGACGACCGCTACTTGTGGGCGTGCCATGAGGTGCTAGTTCGCTGCTTGCGCAATTTCATGCGAGTGCGTGATGCGTAGAATGTCCTCGAGTGATGGGTTGTCCAGCTTCAGTGCCGCTGTGCGCACCTCTGGGTCTGGAGCTAGCTGCACTATGACGTCGCGGATCAGGGAGTCTGCATATGAAGCCCTGCACTTTGCGTTTGAGCAAGTGAAGTCGCATTTGCGGCTAAGACCTTGGAGATCAGTCACCCACGACCGGTATGATTGTCCCGGTTGTTTGTGATATTGATGGAACTCAAGACGGGAGGCCACCACGTGGTATCTTTGAGAGTAGTAGCTTGTTAGCAGAGTGCACATTTCGTTGAATGTGAGGGTGACCGGATCTGATAATGGGGCCAGCTTCCGCAGGAGGAAGAACGTGTCGGGTGATGCCCACGACAGAAACAGCGAGCGCTGTAAGGCATCGTGCGTCACCTGGAATGCCGAGAAATGCTGTTTGAGCCGATGCAAATATGTGTCCCAGTCTTCCTTGGCGTCATTAAATGGTGGAAACGCTGGAGGCCGGATGTGTGAATTTTCTGAGGCCTGGACTGACTTGGCCTCCTGTGCTAACAGTTTCTCGAGTATTACTTGGAGCGTTTGCTGTAGTAGCGCTGTCTGCTGTTGTTGTTGCTCCAGAATACGAGTCACGGTGTCCATGATGCCAGCTGATAACCTTTTTCCTCGTCGCCAATTGCTATGTCCGTACGGCGGCCGACGTCGAACGGCGGACGGGCGGTCCGCAGGAGATGGTCACGAATAACCCGAACAAGTCCAAGGAGCAGGCCGAACGTAATCCAAAGACGCGCACTGGTTGTATCCGACGTGAGTTTCACAGAGTCCGAAGAGAGAGTACCGAACGTATCCGAGAAACAAGCACTGTCACGAGTCCGAGAAGCGATTCGCTGAGTCCAAGAGAGAGTACCGTAGACGTAACCGAGACGAACACTGTCGAGAGTCCAAGAGACGAATCACAGTTTGTCGGAGACACAACCGAAGCGCAGCGAACACCGAACTGGATGAGTGGAGCTGCGCTGGCTTATTTATATCCGTGCCGGGTCGGCTCCGATTGGCCGTGGCGTAAACTGTGATGTGGTGGCGCTGGTTGGCCTGATGCCAGCGCCGTCTATACTAGGTCGATTGACATGCCTCCTACCGGGCATGCCGCAATGTCGGGACGGGATACCAGACATGTCTTTGGTTGAAATACGAAAATATCCTTGATCGACCAATTTCAACCACCATATCTCCCACACTACCATAGTTACGAAAATCGGCCAACGTTGTTATCGACGGGTGACTTTGTGCTACTACCACACACAAACACCAGTGATCTGCGCTAGATAGTTTTGGCTAAAAAGTGATTCGCCATGACACATACGTTTTTGGTAGAAATATGAAAGTGCCGCATGTCGACCAATTTCAGTCACCATATCTCACACACCCCCATAGCTACCGACATCTAACCATCATAGTACACTATAGGAGACACGATACCACTACCACACACAAACACCAATGGTCTATGCTGTGTAGTTGTGGAAGCAGAGTGACATATAAGGAGACACATGTCTTTGGTCGAAATACGAAAATATTCTTGATCAGCCAATTTCAACCACCATATCTCCCACACTACCACAGTTATCGACAGGTGACTCTGTGCTACTACCACACACAAACACCAGTGATCTGCGCTAGATAGGTTTGGTTAAAAAGTGATTCAGCATGACACATACGTTTTGATAGAAATATGAAAGTGCCGCAGGTCGACCACTTTCAACAACCATATCTGCCATACCCCCATAGCTACCGGCATCTAACCACCATATTACACGATAGGAGACACCATACCACTATCACACACAAACACCATGCTATGTAGTTGTGGCAGCAGAGTGACATATATGGAGACACATGTTTTTGTTCGAAATACGAAAATGCCCTGCATCGACCACTTTGAACTATCATATCTCCCACATTCGGCCAACGTTGTGCACGACAGTAAACTTCATGCTACTTCCACACACAAAGACCAGTGATCTGTGCTTGGTAGTGGTGGCTGAAAAGTGAAATATATGAAAACACACGTCTATTTTTATATATATATATATATATATATATATATATATATATATATATATATATATATATATGAGATTTAAGTTGGTTTTATTAGCACAATGTCACGTGAGGTGTAAGTAAATGAGTTCAAGAGTTAAGTGTTTGCACAGCCATGTAGGTGTTTTCATAGCCCACGAATCATTATGCATTATATGAAAGTAACGACGTACTCATTCAAAAAGTATTTCATGAAAACAATTGTTGCTTTTGACATGAAGTTCGATTGAATGTCTTTCTTGAACGGTCACTGGGCAGTGAGTCTATGCTCCAAAGTGACTGGAACGACTACAGGTTTCTCGGCGACGCCCATAACTCAGTCAATTCACTCATGAGTGCTGCATGTGTCGTTTGAGGACTTAAGGTTGCGAAAACTATCAGCAGACTAAACCATTCGAATCTATAAATAACACTTCCTGTAATGATCCGTTAAAATTTGTGATCAAATTCTCGATTGTGTTTCGAACTAAAATATTGAATCACCCCTTTTTTCAAGAAAAGAAAAAAAAACCTATCATATAACCTGATACATGGTGTAGGCCTACAGACAAAGTGAAATGGTAAGTCTCGGTTAGTATATACCCGATCCTCTTGCCAAACGGCCTCCTATACCCATGGTTAAGATTTATACCGAAATACTAATTTTAATTTAATTTTTAATTTCAATTGCGATCGAGCACAAACGTTCCGGTAGCAACAACCTTACACCTCCACCTTCCTATGATTTTTCACCACCTACATATTTTTTCTCTTTACAAATACCAAGTTCAAACTTCTTCATTGTTACTGACAATATCTAGCGTATAGGCAATTAACTTTGATTTACATGTGTTCTTTGTTTAATCTATGTTGTTTTTTCGCAAAACAGTTCCTTCTCTTAACATTTCTGATGTGATTGTGTACCAACATTTTCATCTTCGTTCCTTCCACTGATGTAATTATCAACCCTGCTAATCTCACCTCCATTATTGAATGGTACTACTATGTCACTTTTACAGTCTGCTGGTAAGCAGCAAGTCTCCATACTCGATGTAAATAATATTACAAGAGAAGGTACAGTGAAATATTCCGCTATCATTAATACATTTATAGTAATATTATCCATGTAATCGTAGGCTTCCGTGGCCAGAGTCAATTGATTCTTGGCTGTTCGCGTCATGATTTGTGTAGCCGATGTTTTGATCATTGTTATGTGATCTTTAAAAAAAAAAAAAAAAAAAAAAAAAATGCCCTGGAAGTAGACCACAGAAGAATGGTCGAAACGTCGACTGAACAAATCATGACGCGGCGTCACCCGGCCAGCCAAGAATTAATCTTATCCAAGTCATCTCCTTATTGCTTTTACTATTTTCCTCAGTTCCCCATAATATACTCTCGCTTTGTTTCCAGTTTTTTTTAGTGGAGAAGCTACTGTCACTTCTCAGAATAATACTTCCTCATGCAACCAATTACTTAGTACTTCCAAGTCCACAGTAACGTCTTCCCTGTCCTTATCCATAATTGTCGAGATTCCTTCCCATCCCCTAATTTTACTAGCATATTTATAGAAATTCCAAGATTTATCACTCAGTGGTCCTCCTCCAATTATACGAGTATTATTGTTCACAAACCTCTCTTTCGATACCTTCATTGCTGCTATTAATTCCTTGTTTAGTTGTTTCGAGCTGGTTCAGTTGGTGGCGGCACCGTGGTATCCGGTACTGGTTTGAGTTCCTAGTCACCAAATTGTGCACCAAAGTCCTGGGTTAATTCCTAAACCTCTTTGCAGCGCATATGGAGTGAGACTATACAGCACTGTTGATGGTGGTTCAGTCGTTAGATGGGGACGTTGAGCCTGGCGGAAGAGCAGGGCTAAATTGGCGAGTGTGGCGTCTCATCTCCTACTTTCTTTTTATGTAAAACAAAAAACAATCTATAATGAACACGCACATTATCACAGACATCTACACCTACAACAACACATATGAACACATACCGCAGATGGCAATGGGAAATCACGCCGTCTCATCTTCTCGAGAGGGGAACATCATGGGAGACACCTATGCATGGATTCGAGCATGGTATCACAAAGAGACGAAGTTGTTTCGAGATTTCCCTACGGTTTTGCCGTCTCATTAACTCCTTTCCATTGTACTGGTGTTCTTCTTCCACAGTGAATCTTTCTCTGAAATATCTTTTCAGTTCTGGTACATGGTTCTTTTTAGAACTGTACCTATAACCACCTTCAATTTATTCAACTAGTTTCCTAACTCCACTAATATCCATCATAACTGGTTCATGATTTACTCATTCCTTCTGTAATCTGCAGCCGTATGAAATTATGATTAGGCTTTACTAAGAAGATGTCCAACATGTTTGCTTTCCTTGTGTTCTACTGTACTACTTATGTGAAGCTTGTTTCCTATATAATAAACATATTTACATACCTCTGTTCCGTTGTGTTATCTCAATTCTCTCCCTCTCAACACCAGTAATGTCCGTTCTACGCTCAGTTCTGAGTTCTGAACTATGAATTTGGATTTCCTTCCAGGAATATTGTGATCATTATCCATTATTCCACTATGGGAGGGTCAGAGTGATCTATACTTATAATAACTCTGTAACCAGGATAAAGTTTGTACATTTGAGATATTTTTTGATTAGTTTGGGTACTGGTAATAAGTTACAAACAAAGAATCAACCATTTTTAAGTTTGTATCTGTTTGTCTGTTTTCGATGAGTGGGATCACGCAAAAATTATGGGTCGGATTTTGAATGGGATTCGTGTAATGTGCACCCATTGTCTTCTGGGTAACATTAGTTAGTTTCATTTTGATGTGACGTCAAAAAATGAGAAAATAAAAAGAAAATTAGTGTCAGTTTTTCGTTAAACGTGATTCATGACTAAACTACTAGTCGAATTTTGATGGGGTTTCGTTTAATGTGCAGCATAGGGAACAAAAATTTTAAAAAAATGATGAATTTTGAATTCACACAAATACGAGTGGTTATCAGAAACCAAGGTTACGCAACCTACAGTGAAACCCGTAATCTTATTTCATACAATCAATGCAGCCAAGTGATGGTACATACATTAGGCTATTTTTCAATTAAGTCACCATATCGGTTTAGGCACTTGTCGCTTTGTGGGATGAGTGTGAATATTTCCTCCTGGTGTTCAGCCACGTTGTCTCGAAGTGTTTCACCTCCTGGTCTGAAGCGAATCCTCGGTCTCCTAGGTAATCCTTCAAATGAGGAAAAAAGTAAAAATCACCTGCAGTGAGATCCGGTGATGCTGTGCTGGTTCGGTCATTGCGATCCTCGTCGGTAACGCTTTCTCTACCAAGAGCAAACTTTCGACACCATTCTGCGACATGCTGACAAAACATTATAATCTCTCCACAAACCTCTACCGGTTGCCAGTTAATTTCAGCCGCGGTTGCATGTTCCGTCCACAGAAATCGAGTAACTGAGAGAATTTCTTCGCGAGACAAGTTTTTCAAACGAGTCGTCATTTGTGTTCACCTAAAACTAGCACTGTAGGTAGCGGGTGGCTGAAACTCTGCAGTTCTGCACAGTTGCCAACTGCGTGCTTTAGAATTGCCGCACACTACTAATTTCTCTATAACGTATGACACTCCAGGATTATCGGCCTTGTAAATTTAGTTACTGATCACCCCTCGTGCTATTGATTGTATATTATTGGGGTGTCGATTAATGTACAGCCCTTGATTCCACGAGCAAAATATAAAATGTTTCAACTTGACTCTGTAATCGGATTTTGATGGAATTTCGATTAATGTGTAGCCTGTTCCTGGGGAAAAATAAGGTATGTTTCATAAATTTTACAAATAAAATCCGTCTACAAACATCTGATTGTTATTTATTTCCCCGACACCTTTCTCCCTTATGGAGGTAACGCGTCCGAGGAATTTAAAAAAAATCACCGTAACAGTTGTTTGTAGACCGTTTTATTTACAAAATTTATCGTTCAACAACTGCGGAAAACTGGTGTGTAACCAGATTGATAGGGGATGTTTCAATTTCATGGGACATCACAAAGTTATTGGTTTTAAGATAATTCTTCGTTGAACGCGATTCACGAAAAATATTGGTCGGATTCCAATGAGGTTTCGATTAATTTACAGCTCTTTGCGACGCGGATAAAATAGTGTATTTTTCATATTGATGTGATGTTGAAAAACTTACAAATATAACAAATTATTATCGTTTTTGATTTTGAACGCGATTCACAAAAATACTGACCGGATTTCGATGATGTTTCGATTAATGTATAGCCCATTATCGTGCGGGTGAAAAAGGGTATGGTTCATTTTGGTACGATGTTGCGATTGGTGCAAAAACTACTGGATTTATTTGATGCAGTTTTGGTTAACGTATAGCTTGTCATCTCGCAGTTAAAATGCTGTATGTATCATTTTGCTATTATGCAGAGCTGACAAATTGGAGATAACTTTTCCATGGAAGCGATTTACAAAAAAAATTAGGGTCGAATTTGTATTGGGTTTTGATTAATATACAGCCAGTGGTTCCACAAGTAAAACAGGATATGTTTCACTTTGACATGTCATCTTCTGCTTTTTTTTTTCGGCTGACTTTATGCCTCGTCGATGTTGAG
The DNA here is from genome assembly GCA_031002005.1 of Vandiemenella viatica. NCBI lineage: Eukaryota > Metazoa > Arthropoda > Insecta > Orthoptera > Morabidae > Vandiemenella > Vandiemenella viatica. The sequence continues at coordinate 134,189,846 of JARYHS010011408.1, read as the reverse complement.
GTCATTACAGGCGGGAAAGGACCGAGGGCAAGAAAGGGAAGGAGTTCAGCCATATTCTTTTGAAGAAACTGTCAAGGAATTCGCCTGGAGTGTTTTGGGGAAACCTTGGAAAACCAAATTGTGGATGGCCGGACAGTTATGCGTCATCGAAAAGTTAAGGAATTAAAATAAGTCGGTCCACAAATTAGTACCAAATTAAAGAGAATTTATTTCGAAATGTTTCGTAAATAAATAAAGTTATAAATAGTCAACCAAGACACTGACTTTTTAATTTTATTTTGTTGTACCACAGAAATAAGTCTTATCTATGACATATGAACTCCAGTGGGCTGTAATAATTGGTATAAAAACCCTTTCACCATTTTCTCCTCTTCCTCTCTAGCCATTGTGGTTTATACCGGGTGGTTATAATTAATCTTTCCCTATAACACAGAAAACTAATTACCATACGAGTACCAAACTGGGTAGCATAATGTCCAGCGTATGGTGTGACTGATTTCCATGTGTCACAGTGCCACCGTCCAGTTCCAACTATGCCCATCAGGTGCCGTAATCAGTCATCGTGATTCATAATCTCACATACCTGACCACTCGCACTTCACTTGTTGATGTATCAACATGAGCTAGAACAAAACGAGCAGGGGATTAATGGTGAAGCTCTACTATGAAAACAACAGTAATGCTGCAGCTGCACTGCGAGAATATCACCGGCTGAAAGGATTACGAAATAATCCTCTTTCTCCATCTGCTGTGCGGAACACGATGAAGAAGTTTGAATCGACAAGAGAACTGGGCGTTGCTCCGGGAAGAGACCGACGACCGGTTGCACCACAGGTGATAGATGAAATCGCTGTAGCTATGCCAGACAACGCAGTGCACAATTCCCGATCGTCAAGCAGTGCGTGTGCTATGTCATGACAGTTGAACATCCCATGGTCCACTGTACGGAATTGCTTCGAACCATTCTCTAATAGAATCTGTACAATATCCATATCGTACAGCAGCTTGCACCACAGGACACACAACGACGTGTTGACTTTGTTCTCCACTTTCTGGCAAGGATCGAAGTTGACGAGGGCTGGACCTGGACCATCCTATGGACAGACGAAGCACATTTTTCTCTGATGGGTGAGGAGAACACACAGAATTGACAAGTGTGCGGATCTTCACCTCCAGTCACTGTGCATGAAGTTCCTTTGTATGGTGAACATGTCACCATATGAGGCTTCACGGCTATGTTCATCATTGCCCCATTATTTTTTGAACTGATTGGCACTCAAGGACTGAAGACCTGCAGTGTGACTGGCCAGTGTCACTGTGATATACTTCACCAGCATGGCATACATGCCTTACAGGGGAGAGACGCATTGAACTCAACAGTTTTCATGCAAGATGGGGCACCATCACACATCACTTGTGAAGTTCAACTGCTTCTCTGAAACACATTTGGAAACAGTCGAATTATCAGCCGATCGTTTCCAAATGCTTGGCCGGCACGATCACCTGACCTCACTCCCTGTGATTTGTGGTTGTGGGGCTACCTGAAGGACAGGGTTTACCAGGGGAACAATCTCACATGTGATGATCTGAAGCACAGCATATCGAGAGAGGTAGCCTGCATACATAAGGACATGCTTTGCTCTGCTGCGCAGAATGCAATCCTTTGCTTTCAGGCTCTTCTGGACACTGATGGGCGCCATATTGAGCCTCTTTTGTAGCAGTAATGGTACCAATATGTAATGGTATGATGTACCATAGCAGCACATTAAAAGTGTTTCAACTGAATTGACTCTGCATTATTTCTCTTCCCCATGTTCTTGACATTAATGCTACCAAGTTTGGTATTCATACAGTAATTATCTTCCGTGTTACAACGTGTTAAATAGGAAAAGTTTTATTATAACCTCCCAGTATATCTCTGTTAAGTTACCAAACTCAATTATTTTGTTCATCATATTTCTGCAGTCTTCTAACTGGCTTTATGGTATCTTCAGCATTACTCTTCACCCAATATGTCTTTTACAATAACCTTACCTCAACCTTTTTAAATTTTTGTTTTTGTTTTCCACATTATGCATGTGGATTCAGTATCCTTTTGGTTGCCTGTTTTTTATACAATTACCAATAGCCTTTAAGCTAAACACAGTATAGTACTTACCTCAATCATATCTGGAAGTGGACTACCTTACAGATTTAGCTAGCACTTTAGAAAGTGCCCTCTTCTAATTAGGTGTAAGCGATATCTAGTGAAACCCCGCCTTCCAATGGTATACAAAGACAGAACTAATGCCTTTCCCAAGCAGCACCTCAGTCTCCACATTTACCAGCCTCTTAAAGTGGCTTCAATGTGGCTGATCATGGTGACACAATACCCGCATGAGCTCCACCTTCCTCAGGTCACTTTCTACACTGTAAACTTGTATTTCTATCAGTGCTATTACCCACACTTTCAATAATTACTTCTCTGTCCTTGTTGAAATCCCTACAGAGCTTGTTCATCATTATCTCTTCACTGCAGCCACCCTGCCTTCATCTATAATGAGTGACAGGATTACTTTTCCTTTTGGTTGGTTGTTAGTTGTTGTTTCTGGCTGCATCGATAATGAGGTATTTTCCTTTTTCCTTTATATGTACATTCAAATACATTCACACATTGAATAAGTTTATTCCACTTATCTACATGGGACATTTCTCTGCCTGGTTACATTAGATATGTCGGCCATGAGGTGTATGTTGCCAAAGGAAAATAAGCACATCTTGGCTTCCCTGATGCACTTTGACCAGTTGTAAATAAAGTCAGTTCTCCATTCTTTAATTACTCAGTGCTGTGTTTCTACGTATGCTTAGGTTTATAAATATACGTCTGGACAATGTATTTGGATCTATTCGACAAATAATTCTTAAGAGCATGTTTTTCATTACTTAAATTCTTACAAAGAATTTCTACAAGAGGTGCCAAAAGTGAGCAGGGAATTGAAATAAAAGAAATCATTCATTACACCTGTTTGTATACCAGCTATTGTATCTACTATTATTACTACTATTTTTAAGAAGTTTTAAATTTGTTGATTCCACTTTAGGTTTTCATCTATGTCACCTAACAAGTATTAGCTTAGTTACTGCTCTGGTTGTTTTCCATTCAGATTCAACATTAGGAGTGCACTTTATTTTTTTCTTAAAACTGGATTAAGCTTTTAGAACTATTTTATTTATGCTAAACTAATTTTTTATTTTCTTCAAAGTATGATTTTATTTCTTTAAGCTTCTAAGGGGTTTAAGGGCTTGGGAGAGGCTATACTAGCCTTTTCCAACCAAATGTCAACCTCTCCTTCACGTGGTGCACCCTGTTTGCACAGACGAGGCTCTGGCGACTGAAAGATTCCCGGTATAAGGAGTCACCCACTGCTTGCCAACAGCCTCCGAAAGGAGGGCGGAAGAGTGGGGAGTGGTTCAGGGCACCCTCTTGCCCTTGGGGTCGGAAACGGCCCCATAAGGCGGATGAATCAGAAATCATCAACGGCATGGGGATGCAGAAGGCAACGGGAAACCACTGCATTAAAGACCCAAAGGGTATCCTGAGGACATGTAATCCTCTCAAATTACATATATCACAATGGCTTCTTCTTGGGTAAAATATTCCGGAGGTAAAATAGTCCCCCAATTAGATCCCAGGTGGGGGACTGCTCAAGGAGGAGTCATCAAAATGGATAGAAACATTCTACGAGTCGGAGTGTGGAATGTTAGAAGTCTGAATAAGGCAGGTAGGTTATAAAACTTAAAAAGGGAGATGGAACAACTTAAGTTAGATGTTGTTGGGATTAGTGAGATTAAATGGAAGGACTCACAGGATTTCTGGTCTGGGGAATACAGGATAATTAGCACACAAGCTGTCAATGGAGTCACTGGTGTAGGATTTGTAATGAACAAGAAAGTAGGGAAACGGTGAGTTATTATGAACAGTTTAGTGACAGGATTATTTTGATGAGGTTAGAAACTAAGCCCATCCCAACCACATTAGTACAAGTGTATATGCTAACGTCACAGGAAGATGATGGAGAAATAGTAAAAATATACGCTGAAATTGAAGAATTAATCCAATATAAGAAGGGGGAGGAAAATCTAATAATCATGGGTGATTGGAATGCAATAGGGGAGAAGGAAGAGGGGAATACTGTAGGAAGTTTTGGTCTAGGAGAAAGAAATGAGCGAGGAAGCAGGTTGCTAGAATTTTGTGAAAGATTTTGGACTGAATATAAATCAAAACAAGACAAAAGTGATGAAATGTAGCAGAAATGATACCAATACTAGTGGATTAAATATACAAATAGGATCGGATGCAATAGGAGAAGTAAGAGAATTCAGTTACTTGGGAAGTAAAATTACAACCGATGGCCGAAGCAGGAATGATGTTAAAAGCAGAATAGCACTAGCAAAAAGAGCCTTCATGAAAAAGAGAAACCTTTTAGTTTCAAATATTGATCTAGGAATCAGAAAGAACTTTTTAAAACTCTTTGTGTGGAGCACAGCACTTTATGGTAGCGAAACATGGACTTTACGAATACCAGAAAGAAAGAAAATTGAAGCATTTTAAATGTGGTGCTACAGAAGAATGCTGAAAATTAAGTGGACAGACAAAGTAAGAAATGAACGAGTTTTGGAAATGATGGGTGAGAAAAGAAGTTTGTGGAAGAAGCTTACAGAAAGAAGAGACAGGCTGGTAGGTCAAATTTTGAGACATGCAGGATTGGTTAATTTGTTAGTGGAGGGAACAAATGTGGCAACCAACGTCACTGCTAAGGAGTTTCAACAGTCAGAAGGCTCCACATTTTTGTTACTGTCTGTTATGTTTGAGAGTTGATCCTTAATTATTTAACATTCTGAAATTATAAACCCACCAAATTTATATTGTTCACCATTTTCAAGATATGATTTAAACGAAATCTTGTCTTGCTACAAATACCTATGAGATTTTTATGACTAACACAATGAAACACTTTAGCTAAATCACAATAGATTCATATCAAATTTATCTTGCTCCAAGGTACTGAATATAAAAGTGAAAATTGCATACTCTGTCAAAACAACTTGACTAAGACCAAACGGAATGTTACTGAGTAACTGATTACTACACGTATTTTCAGAGATCCATTTGTACTTTCTTTTTTCAAATTTTTTGAAAATGCTGTCAGAAGTGATATTGGTTGTTAAATGATGCCAAATTAATTCACATGCAATGGCAGAAATATGCCAGACTCATTGATGAATAAATTACATATTTTACTATATTTATAGATTTTATTAAATAACAATATTTTAAACTAATAAAATCATTGTTAGAGTAATCAAGTGAAAGGCTATATACTACAGTCTTCTACTGTAATTTTGTACTGGTTGGTACATACATGTTACCATTGCACTAATTTCCATGGGTTAAGATTCAAGAAAAAGATGCAGAAAAAAATATCAGCATAAAAGTCTTGAAACAAGGCCAAAACGATGTTGAATAACAAACAGTAGCTTAAAAAAGTTTTAAATGTTAACCCATAATTCTGAAGAAAACATCAGGGTAACAGTCAAAATAAAACAACTTCACTTGCCTTACTTCTGTTTAAGCTGATTCTTAGCCGAATCCATGCTCTTCCTATTTGTGACTACTACTACTTATATGAACAACTTCTAACAATGAATGTAGACATGTAAATGGGTCCTGTTTAATTTTCTTTTATTTATCTGTATACATCAATATTTTTTCAGTTGATTGAACCAGAGGAAGAAGTAGTAGAAGAAGAGGAAATAATTGAAATAGAAGATTATACATTTCCAGTTCTGGAGGATCCAGGAATTGATGCTGCTTTCTATAAAATTAGTGGTATGCTACCAACACAGTACATTTACCCGATACTTTGAATAATCACATGAATTAGAATTTTTTATTATTATTATTATTTTATTTGTGGAATAACAAGACAAAAATGCAACATTTTAACTGGTATTATAATCTTCACATAATTAAGTATTGAGTAACTGTTTACAGCTGGGGAGGCATTGGAGATATTGAGAGGAAGCATAGTTGAATATACACAAACTTAAAAATCATGGGTGTATCCTGCGAGGGGCAGGGGGGGGGGTGGGCTTCTGCCCTCCCCCCTCCCCTAAAAGAAAAATTAAGTTGCCTTCAGTACACTTTGTCAAATGAAGAACTGGCTCAGCAGCACTTTTGAGAGGAAAGATTGACTGGATTATGCCTGATGAATGTGCATCGAAATTTCGTGAAAGAACACCGTGAGATATTGACAAACATAGATATTGAAAATTTTTCTAAGAATCCGAGACGATTAATGTTTACATAAACTATAACTGAGTTACGATCATAATTTACTACTTATTAGGTCCTTAGATTAAGTGGTTGGATTACTATATTAATCAATAATAAAAATAGTTTCCTCAACAGGTTTGAGTTTCATTTTGTAAGAAATCGTTGTGTTTCAGTGCCTCACTCCACTTCCTCGAAACCAAAATAAGTTGCCCCTCCCCCCTAGCTCAAATCTTGCCACCTTCTAGCTCTGATCCTGGTTATGCCCTTGTTATAAATGTTCGAGAAAAATACAAATAATGACATTGTTGCATTTGTTCACTAATCATATACTATATTATTTCTAGAAGGTTTTTTTTCTGCCACAAACCATTATCAACCTTTATATCTAACCAAAAACGATAAATGAGGTATCACTTTAAAGATTAAAGTATCCACTATGGTCACAACTTCATAATTTTTTGGAATCCACCTGCAAGGGCAAAAATATATTTCTAAAATGCGTTTTTTTTTGGTTTTTTTGTTTTTTTGTTTTTTTTATCATCAGCCATTTATCTCCCTTTATATCTACCTGAAATCAATAAATGAGGAATCATTTTAAAGATTGTGGTCTCCTGTATGGTATAATAATAATTTTTTGGATTCGATTTTTAAAGGGCTAAAGTATCATTATTTCTGAAACTTTTTGTATATCTAGTTATCAAAAGACAACATACACAAAAATATCGAATCTGCTCATATAACTTAAATATAAGTTTAAAAATCTTTCTCTGTGCTAGGAAATATTGCCCCAACAGAAAATCAATGAAGACAATTCACCAGGAAGAAAGCAGAAAGTGAGCAAAGTTTCATACTAGCTGACACTCATGGCCATAGTCATAGTTGTAGGTTGAACTATAGAATATTATCTGTACCTGTTTGTGCATTTGTAAAGCCAGGTGCTTAGTATAGTGACTAAGCAAGGACAGAGAAATCTATATCTACAAATAAGTACATTGTTTTCATTATAGGATGTATGCAGTGGCGTAGCTATCAGAGGACTAGGCACTGCCGTGCGCCAGGACCCCCAAGCGCAGCTCAGGGGGTCCCCAAAAGCTCAGAGAGCCCCTGCCAGACTTGATAGAGCCAAAAAAAAAAAAAGAGGTCACCCATCTGGCCTGAAGGCTCCAATTTTTTTAATTTTTTTTTTTAACCAGGGCCCTTGTTAATCTAGCTACACTACTACACTGCTGGATGTATGAAAGATCTCAGATTTTTTTCAATAATCTCAGTACATTTCTGTATAAATCTATTCATCATCTGCCAAACAATGAGATTCATCTCCAGCATCTTGGAGTAATAGTGTAAAATAACCTAATTTTTGTTATTCCATGACCAAATTCGTTGAAAGAGTAACGTTAATTACAATTATATTGAATATCAAGTTCAAAGTCGTTTTCTTATGTATTTCAAGGGTGAAGTAGAAATAAACAGTGTTATGAAGTCAGAGAACGTAAGAAGAAAAAATTGCATAATTTAATTTAATTTAATTGCAATGGAGCACAGGCTCCGGTGGCAATTTCCCTACACACCCATCTTCCCCCTATCCTGCACCCACCTACATTTGCCCTCTACAAATTTATCTTTAAATTCCTTCAAAGTTTTCGGTAAATTATTCATCATTTCTCTTGGTAACTCATTCCAATCCCTGACACCCTTACCTAAAAAAGAGAATCTTCCTACACCCTTGTGCCTGAAATCGAGTGCCAGCTTGTGGTCATGGTCATCTTTTCCCTTCCATGCACTACTTTTCATACCTATTGCAATATCTTTCCATGCCTCATCACCAGTATATGCCCTGTACACTCCCATGACCCTCCTCATCCTCCTCCTGTCTTGCAATGAATCCCATTCCAGCTCCTTTATCATATCCGTCACTGATTGCATTCTGCGATAATTTCCAGAAACAAATCTAGCAGCCCTTCTTTGCACCCTCTCCAACTCCTGTATTTGATACGTAAAATGAGGGTCCCATACTACACTACCATATTCGAGCAATGGTCTGACCAAAGTTTTGTAACCCAATTCCTTGACTTCTCTCGTACATCCCCTCATCACTCTCTCCAACAAGTGCAGAACTTTGAAACCTTTTCCTACCACCTGTCCTATGTGTCCTGCCCAGTTAAGTTTGTTATCAAAAGTAATTCCAAGATATTTACATTTCAAGTCTTCAGCAAGCAATTCTTTCCCCACCTTATATTCATAATTAACCTTTTGTTTTTTATTTGTGTATCTAATAAGCTGACTCTTCTTTGCATTTATCTTCATTCCATGTTTACCAACCCAATTAGATATCCTGTCCAGATCACCCTGCAACTGTTTACAATCCTCTATCGTTTTGATTCTTTTATACAGCATTATGTCATCTGCAAACAATCTAATTTCAGATAGTAAACAATCAACACAATTATTCATTAGAATAATGAATAGCAATGGTCCCAATACGCTACCCTGTGGCACACCCATTTTTACTTCCACTTCTTTTGATACTACATTTCCTACCCTAACTTTCTGTTTTCTACCTTTTAAAAATTCTTCTACCCAGCAAATCACTTTCTTATCCACTCCAATGGTTTTTACCTTATTTACTACCATTTTATGGCTTACTCTGTCAAACGCCTTAGACAGATCTAGTGCTACACTATCAATTTGGCCTCCCTTGTCCATTTCATCTGAAATATCTTGCATATATCCCACCAACTGAGATTCGCATGAATATCCTTGCCTGAAACCATGTTGCCTGCTTGAAAACCACTTACGTTCCTCACATATATTTCTGATGTGCATATCAATCTTTCCATTAATTTACCTACCACTGATGTCAAACTGATTGGCCTGTAATTCTCAACTCTATTTCTCACCCCTCCCTTATGTACCGGTACTACTATTGCACTTTTCCAGTCCTGTGGTAAGCAGCAAGTGTCTAGACTCAATTTAAATAATATTTCAAGATAAGGTACAATGTCACATCCGGCTATCTTTAAGATATCTGTAGTAATATTATCTTCACCAGCCCCTTTATGTTTTTTCAGCTTTCTTATTTCCTTCATGATTTCCTCAGGATGGATATCAAATTTTTTACTATCGTCATTTCTAATTGTGTTGTTAAGCTCGTTCTCCGAATTAGACCCTCCTGTTTCTGATTCATTGTCCCTAATGCTTTCACTGAACCAGTTACTTAAAATCTCTGCCTTTTTCAAATCGTCAGTAACTTCTTCTCCATCCTTATCTATAAGTGTCTCTACACCTCCCTTCCCCTCAGTTTCCTGATATAGCCATAGAAATTTCTAGATGCATCAGTCAATGGTCCCCTGCACTGACAATACTCTTCATAAACCCATCTTTAGCCATTTTCTTTGCTGTTATTAAGTCCTTGTTTAGTTGTTTTAAATATTCCCTACTACCCTGCTGTCTCTTAACTCTGTTATGTTCTTTTCTTACCAACCTCTTTAACCTCCTCACTTCCCTATTATAGTACATAGGTTCTCTACTTCTCTTTATTTTTGCTTTGGAATAAATTTTTCTTCCCCCTTTCTTATTATCTCCTTGAACTCTTCCACCTTGACTCTACTGTACCTGAGCCTTCCTTCCATTTGCTGAATTGTTCTCTGAAATATCTCTCAAATTTGAAACCTGTGCCTTTTTATAATTGTACCTATTTCCCCCTTCAATTTTGGCTGCTGGTTT